>VXAX01007979.1:334268-366730 GCA_013399835.1 Leptocoma aspasia
GTCACCTGCGGCGGGGGGCTCGCAGGCGCGGCTCTGCCTCGTCACGCTGGGCTCGGCACACGGGCTGCCGAGCACCGCGCCCGGAGCCCATCGGCCCGGAGCCCGCTGAACCCCCTGGCGCGGCCTCACGCAGGAGCCGGGCCTCTGCGCTTGAGTCCCGTTCAAGTTTCGCTTTCCTTCTGCTATTTAAATGGCCGTGAAATCCAATCTTTCCCGAAGGGGACGGACTGCATAGCTTCGTACAGTCAGGAGCACGTGTTTGATGTAATTAGCTGTGGGTTGGCTTCAGCTGTGGTGGTTGGGGTTATGCCTGGTCAGGATGGAGAGCACTGGGGCAGAGCAGGTGTTTAGCTGGTTTGTACGACTGACGTTTGTTTTCAGTCTGAAATTCTTTGCATACAACCTATTGTGTACTGTATGACTGTGGCTTTATTCCTCTACATTCATGTATGCAAGCAAAAATAATTTCCATATGGATGCTGTAGTCCTGCTGGAGAATTTACACAGCTTTAAATGTGTGACTAGAGGATTAATTTAGAAGGGTTTGGTTTCTGTTATCAAGCAGCAATGAATAGATAGAGATTTTGCAGTTCTTTCAAAGTTACCTCTTAACATTTAATCAGTAGGCCTTGTATCCATATTACTACCTTATCTTTTATTAAAAAAAAAAAGCTTCCACAGAATCTGGCCTTTACTGAATTTCCTATTAAGCAGCTCTGAAAAGTTTATGTGCAGTTAACTAACAAAGGAAAGTTGGAAGCATTCCAAGCCTCTATTTCCGGAAATTTGACTTGCAAGTCAGTAGAAAATTCAGTAAATAGATTTCTTCCTTGTTCCACCATCTCAGTATTATGGAAAGCAGTAAAGTAAAATTAAAAGTTTCTTCAAAAATTTAAACCTGGAGTCTTTCTGATCAATTATCCAGCTTTCCTTGGATTTGTCTGGCTAGCTAAATACCTTCCTCCCCACCCAAGTCCTGAATTACCTTTAGTATGTATCAGGGATATGTGGTTTAATTTGAGCTGTTTCTTAGTTAAAAAATAGAAAAACAACATAAAAACATCCTTTCTCCTTTCTTTGTGAGTACGCTGAAATCATTCTGATAGAATGCTAATCTAGTGCAATATTTTGTCTGAGAGTAATGTGTACTGATGTGATTTTTATCTTCATGTTGCAACACTGTTTGTAAAAAATCCTTTTGATTTATATGAAAAGTCACTGCAATCATTGTGAGTACCTGCTCAGAGGTCTGACCACTGCTAAGCACTTGTCCTGACTCACTTTGCCCAAGATATAAAAGGTATGTAATGAAACAGCTAATTAAAGCCAAGTTCATTGGGATATATACATATTTTTATGTAATCAGAATTCAGAAACTATTTACTACTGTGTTTTAAGTGCGAATTTACTCCTCCCTATCTTCATCAAACTGCAATTTATTTCCATTTGTTAAGTTCAAACACTAATAAAAACTAAATGATAACTATCTTTTGACATGAGTTGTAAGAATGGCAGCAGATCTTTTCAGCTCCAAAGGAAGACCAAAGAAACAAGAAAAAATGATGTCATGTGTTACCTGTAGAAATCTTCCGCTTGAGACCTGGAACATTTTACCATTTAATGAGATTAGTAGGGATTTATTTGTCCAAGTCTGCTGTTAGTGATTACTTTTCTTCTAGACTTTATACCTTCCTTCAGATTCAGTTGTGCATTTGTATTGCCTTTACAGAGTATCTTTGATCAAGAGAAATTTTACAGTGGCTTTTCTAGAACCTCAAAATACTCAAACTGTAAAAATAATTCAGAGGACCAAAACAGCAATCCTCAGCAGTTACATCTGCAGTCAAAGATCATTATTCCAAAAGAGGACTGCATTGCATAATAATTGCATAATATAGTTCTATTTATAGGACTATAAATAAAGCTTTTGTAAGTGACCAAATTATTTGTAATGGCTGTGTACACAATATAGATTTTTTGTTAGCCCACATTCAGATTATTAGTGGGCATTGTACACTATTGGTGTGTTTCTGACAGAAAATACAGTGGGTTTGCCCTTCTGGCAGGCACTTAATTCCTTTTCTCAAATGGTTTCTGTATGGAACACTTAAAACTCTTACTCATGATTTTTCATAAATACTTATGGTTTCTTCCCACCTTCTGTATTTCTTGTCTCTCTCAAATCTCCTCAGATGTACTAAGGATATATGAAAAGCTCCACTTGAAACAAAACTTGAAAAACAAAAAAGACTAGAATGCTAATAGAAGGAAGATTGGTGGTGTGATTTAACTGCAGCTAGGAACTAAGCACTATGCAGTTGCTCACTCACTTCCTGAGAGGAGGAGGAGAACCCAAAAAAAGGTAAAACATATGGGTTAAGAACAGTTTGATAAACCAAATAAAGTAAAATACAGTGTAATAATAGTCATTAAAAGTGAGGTAACAAAAAAAGAGAAGTAAAACCCAAGAAAACCAAGTGATGCACAAGATAATTGCTCACCACCTTCTGACCAAACTCCAGCCCATCCCTGAGCAGCAATTGGCCCCTCGTGGCCAAATCCCCTGATTCAATTTAGTGAGCATGATGTTGTATGGTATGGAATATCCCTTTGTGTCAGCTGTCCTGGCTATGCTCCCTCCCAGCTTCTTCTGTGTCTCCTTGTTGGCAAAGTATGAAAAGTCCTTTACTGAAAGTGAACACTATTGAGCAACAGCTGAAACATCAGAGCGTTTTCGACATGATTCTCTTACTAAGCCCAAAATGCAGCACTCTACCAGATATTAAGAAGAAAATTAACTCTATCTCAGCCAGAAACTTGACAATCTGCTTTTTCAAGCCAGTAGTAAGGACAGATAAGTACAGGAAAGAATTCTTTATTGTATTTAATTAAGATGACTCACTGTGTTTAAATATTTAAGACTGGAACTCGGGAAATATCCTTGTGTTACACTAAGAGTGATCAGAGGATTTGGACTCCCTCAAACTATTTTTTGAACCACTGTTAATTTTGGGAGCTGTATATCCTGCTGTGACACTAGGGAGAGGTTATCTTTCAGGGCTACCAGTTTGGAAGAAGAGGAAGGGAACTCCTATGTCCTGATGAAAACATATAGTTAACTGCTTTTAGGGTGGTGCCTGTGTGTCGTGTCTGACTTACCCTATTAAGATCTGTAGTCAAGCTATTACCAGTAAACAGCTGGGGACTCACTGTGGGGTCATGGTGCTCCAGGCAGGACCTCATCAGCCCTGAATCAATGGAAAGCTTTACTTTGTATGTTTGAACCATGCCAGTGCCCTCCATACTTGCCAGCACAATGTTTGCTTTTTTGCAATAGTGCAACACTGTTAACTTCTGCTGGGCTTGTGATCTGGTATAACCCCAGCACTGTCAAGTCCAGCACTAAACCATGGCCCTAAGTGACATGCCTACCCCACTTTTAAATACCTCCAGGGACAGTGACTAAGTAAAGAATGGAGATGCTCCTTTAACCCTCCTTTTGCTGCTCATGTATTTATAGAAACATTTGTTTCTATACATTTGTTTACTGAGTTACAAACTTTTATTGAGTTATAAATTTTTTATTGGGTTGGCAATACCAAGTCAAATTAGGCAAGGACACAAGGCTAGTTTTAAAAAAGATTAATTTTTTCATGATCTACAAACAGAATGTTTAAAGTCTATAACATAAACATTTTACAGTAGTGGTAGCAATCCTGCCTTGTGCTAGGTAATTTGAAAATGAAGTTAAATTGTTCATCATTGGGAGATATGTTTTTAGTTAGGCTGAAGGAGAAGCAAAAATTGAACTGTATAAGCAGTATGAGGTTATTGTTTAATAATGATTTTTTAATATCTAGAAGTGATTTTTATAACACAAAGGTGCATTTTGAAAAATATTTACTTCAAAGTAGACAATGCAATCCTGAAGTTAAGAGCAGAATCTTGCAGAAGGTTTGAAATGCCCATGTGCCAACACTCTGAGCACTGCCAGCCTGCCTGTCCCTGCCCACACTGCCAGGGCTCCCGCCCACCCTGCCATGGTTCAATACCTCGTATCAGCTCCCAGGGTCATCGGCCACTGCCCCAGCAGCACCACAGCCCTGCCTGGGCCTGGCCAGGGGCCCTGTGTCCTGGACCCTGACCACCTGTGGGGTGACTTACCAGCATGGCCTCCACAGCCTCGTCACTACAGAGCCACTCAACAGTCATGAGGCTGCCCCTTTCCCTGGTTACCCTCACTGGGCTGACCCCACTTCATGTCCTCAGCTCAGCCTCAGACCAGCCTCAGCAGCACAGCACACATGGGCAGGGCTGCCCTCAGCTGCCCCAGCCTGCCCTCCTCCTTCAGTGGGGGTGGTGGGAAGAGCCATGGCTGGTGACACCTTGCCTGTTTTGCTGGCCTGAACTGCTGGTCCTGGCCCACACTGAACCCTGGCCAGGAGGTGGGTATGGAGAAGGCAGAGCCAGGCACTTTTCACAGATGAGGAGTGCAGTGCTAAGAGGTGGCAGTAGCAAGGTGCACCCAGAGAACATCCAATTGGGCTTAAGCACAATGTTTTCAAGCAGAAGGGCGGCGAGCACTCGAGTGGGCTGCCAAGAGAGGTTGAAGAGTTTAATGCCTGCAGCATTTCAAAACTTGACAAGGCCATGAACAATCCAGTTTTGAAGTTCAGTCTGTTGACAACAGAAGGTTGGGCCAGATGAACTTCAGACATCCTTTCCAACGTGGACTGTTACGTGATTCTGCAGGTAGTACATTGCTGAGAGTGACAAATTCTCTGAACATGCAGGCATTTTTACAGGAATTTCATTAGAGCCACAAAAGGCTATTCCTCCTTATGAATTCATCAGCTTTCTTTGATCTTGCTCTTCAGTTTCTGACTCTCCTCCTATTAAGGCTTATATCTGTTTGACCAGTGGGATTTTTACTCAGAACTTGCTTTATACCTCTCACACTTTATCCCTTTCTGCTAAGGGTTTTATCCTACATGTATTAAATTTAGTTAAATTGTTGAACTTCAACAACAAGTGGTAAGTATCCTAAGACTCCACAGTTTTGGAATCCCTTTCTGGGGTCATAGAAACTCTAAAATTATTTCAGCATAACACATACATTATATATATAGAAATCAATAAAACAGTAAGAATGCCTGTTACAATTTCTGTTAGTTAACATTCCATTGTCTGGGTGTCACAGGAAAAAAGCCATACCTGGTCCAGTACGTGTTGCTGGAGATGTTGAAGCCCTGTGAGAGCATGTCCACGAACACATGGTACCATTGGGAACTTCCATCACTTCTGAAGTCAGATTTAAATTAGGAAGAGACATATAGAAGTAGTTGCCTGTCTACATAGCCACTCACTTATGCTTCACAGTAGGCCTGGAGTAGAATGAGACTTTAATTTTCCCACATCCCAGTGTTAATGTTTTGACTGGTAGACCATGCCCTTGTTATTATAGTAAATCTAGCACAAGGCAATTAAAATATGCATGCCACAGTGCAGCATGTTCTCAGAAGATATTCTGGTTGTATTTATGTTTCAAGAAGATTAAATAATGCTCAAAATAAGCATATAACCCTTTTCCAGTGTTTGTCCAAATAGTGCAGTTTTCTAAGAATTTTTCTATTTCTACAAAAAAAAAAAAAAACCAACAAAACTGTAGAGGCCCAACTATTCACCTGTTGTCTTTTAATCTCACAAGAACAAAACTAATGTGAGGAGTAATAGTTTTCAAAGGTGATTTAAAATGCCAGTATTTTGAATATACAGACACTCTGGAGTGACTTAAATGACCTACATAAAGGCGTGAAAACTCACATTCCTTCTCTTCAAACTATTCAAAATCAAGCAAATCTGCCTTGAAATATCCTGTTAAAATTAATTTCCTGAATTGGCTGGGGATGAGGAATGTAAAATATTTCTAGATTCTGAAGCCTGCTTATCTGAAGGATAGGAAATCTTGATCTTTTCATCACTAATGCAAATGCCTATATTTAACACTGCACATAGTTTTAGAAATTTAGATATGCACATTTATTTCCATCTCAAATATTTTATTTTGTAGAAGAATGTTTCAGATTTGGAGAATTAAAAATTTTTAGACTGTTTGGTTAACTGTCTCAGAACAAATTTTTCTTGGCTTCATTTTAGTTGTGCTAACACTGAATTTAGAACTGAAGATTTTTGAATGCCAGAATTAAATTACTATGACTTTATGGTATAATTTGTATCTTAATGCTGGGAGTTCGCTGTCTTGCTAGGAATAATAGGATTTACAGAAAGGCCCCAAACAGCACTTTTACTTAAATTGCTGTATCAGATCTATGTTCCAGCAGTAAGAGTGGAAAATCTGCAAGACTCCTTCCGTTGTTTATGAAAAGAGGGTGAATTCTTTCAGCTCTGCCAATTACAGACAAAATTTCAAACAGCTTCAGCACCTTTAGGATAATTATGGAATCGTATTAGCAAGTGCACTTCCATTGTTTGCTTCCACGGTTATGTCTGGCACAGGAATTTTAACAGTTTAGCAACAGACAAAGCATGCTCAGAAATTTTCGTCTTTTAACTACTTCATCTCTTATACACAGGAGCCCATGAAGGGCTTTTCCTTTTCCACGTGCTAATTACCATAAATATTTTGGAGATTGTTCTACAAACTCTGTTTTGTTTCCCAAATAATTAGCAATGTTAAAAACAAACCTTCTGACAAAAATGTTGGCAGAAGCTCAAACACAAGTCCTAGTCCATCAGAAGCCCTTCCCTGTGCAAAGGGAACTGTGTGGGGTCCTTTACATGCTGTTCACTTGCCAAAGCACATGAGATTTTGCGCAGGAGATTCCAGCCGTGCTTAGGTTTTTTATGTACAAATCATTTAGAGAAGACCAATTAAAAGTTAAAATCAGTTGAATCATCAGGGAAGAAGGATGAGGATGGGTACTTTTTGAGGTAGAGAATTGCCACTCTAACAGGAGACTGTAAAGACTAGGTAAAGAAATCATGGGCATCAATGGCAATGATACTTGGTTTGCAATTACTTGTAAAAGGCCTAGACAGCTTCAGCATGAGTACAAAACACAAGGGAAAAAGAAGTATCATGGAATGGCCTGGGCTGGAAGGGACCTTAAAGATCATCTGGTTTCAACCTTCTGCAATGGGCAGGGACACCTCCCACTGGAACAGGTTGCTCAAAGCCCCATCCAACCTAGCCTTGAACACTTCCAAGGATGGGACATCCACAGCTCCTCTGGGCAACCTGTTCCAGTGCCTCACCATCTTCGTAGTGAATAAATTATTCCTAATACCTAATCTAAACCTGAAAGAGTTCAGTCTAAAGCCATTCCCCCTTGTTCCATCACTACAGGACATTGTTAAAATCCCTCTCCATCTTCCTTGTAGGCCCCCTTTAGGTACTGGAAGGCTGCTATAAGGTCTTCCTGGAGCCTCCTCTTCTCCAGGCTGAACAATTCCAGCTCTCTCAGCTTGTCTTCATAGTGCAAAGCCCAGGATGTGGTTGCCTGTCTGGTCTGCAAGCACACTTTTACAGCTCATGTTGAGCTTCTTGTTAACCAAACCCCCAAGCCTTTCTTCCCAGTTCTGCTCTCAGTCCTTTCTCCACCCAGCCTGTATTTGTGCTTGGAATTGTCCTGGCCCAGGTGCAGCACCTTGCACTTGGCCTTGTTGAATTTCAGGAGGTTCACATAGGCCTATCTCTCAAGATTGTCCAGGTCTCTCTGGATGACATCCCTTCCCACCAGCATGTCAGCCATACCACACAGCTTTGTGCCATTGGCAAACCTGCTGAGGATGCACTCAATCTCACTCTTTATCATTTTACCAAGCTTAACACCTGAAAGAGAACATTTGACTAAGGGCTCATAGTTCATGCTTCACTAGAGCAGAAAGAAGAGTGTTTCTCTCCAACCACTTTTAAGATGATTCTCACCTCATGGTTACTCAGTAGCAATCAATGTCCCATGAACTTATTCACTGATAGATCTGCTCACCTTGTCATCCAGATACTTTCTGTACAGCTCTATAGAGGCCCTCAAAGGTCTGGAGACTATAACTTTAATGGTTCTGCATACCAAAAGTCTTAATATGAAGCTGACAAGCACCTAATAAAGATTTCTACAGAGATAACAATAACTTTGTTATCTCAAAGTTATCTCAAAGTATTTTGGTTATCCCATACCAAAACCCCCAAAGGATACTGTATTTCTAAGACAATATTTTGAAGATGAACTAACCTGGTCATTTTGAAGTTTGACAATATTTTCCAAATAGCATTATGTCCTTTAACAAAGTTAAGATTATTTCTTTTGACCTTAATTTTTAAAAATGTTCAATGTTACTTTCTGTTGTGCAAAAGAAAAAAAATAACAGAGACTTTGTTTAAACAGCAGATTTTCTGGTTTCAAGTGGTCATGTATAAGATAATTCACCATTACTGTGGATTTGCAGTTACATGGCAAGAATGACAGAGTTTCAGAAATAATGTGGCGTTGTTGCCTGTGCATAGCAATTAGTTGATGGCCTAGTTCAGATGAGAGTTTCAGTGTCTTATAAAATGTCCAAAGAATAGCTGTCCTAGTTAATATAATTGACAGCAAGGGATGGTTGAAGGGCACGGTTTATTTATTTGAGGAAACATTATCCAAAAATTAAACAAATTTGGGCAATAAACAAGCTGTAAGGAGAAATATGAGTAAATGATAAATTTTAGAAGTAGACTGATAAAAACATTACTGCGCAGCATTAGGTATCTTACCTGGCAAATAATCAGGTTTCTTCTTGCTTAAGTTTGTGAGCTGTTTTATTGATTCATACTTGCAAGAAGAGACTTCTCGAAGAAAAACATTACTCAAAATGTGTTTAAGTGTTTACATACAATAAATAAATACGTAAATAAACATACCACTACTTGTTGTTTTATTCTACCATTAATCCATTAATCCTACCATACAGTCCTCATAACTCTTCTAATGGATGCTTACGCCGTACATTTCCCTTATGGCTTTACCCAAAACCTCTAAATCTCCATTTAAAAGAGAATGTTATTGATTTGCAGCAAATCCCACCTCTATACAGCCCATGCAGTCTGTGCTGTGACATGCCTCAAAAGGAAGGCATGGCTGGAGGAAGTACAACAGCTACAATGACTCAGAGGCCTCTTTACTAAGTTGCGCTAAGTAAATTAAAGTAATCCATTGTGTATGTTTCATATTTAGATTGAATATAATCTGCCATTTCATTACTCAGTCATTTGCTATTGGAAGGACTTTTGAAACTGCATCTCACTCTGCCTCCCTCCCTGCAGCTGTAAACGTACAATCAGACTTTCTTTTGCCAAGTTCTATTTGGCAAAGGAGACAAGTTTCATGAGTCAGAAAATACAAGACTGTCTCAAAATCCTGTTATCATCTATCTTTTCTGTATGGAAAAGTTCTTCTATGAACCTGCCCTGACAGTGAAACAAATGCTGCAGGTGACATTATGTCACAGTCGAGCTAGAGAGCGAGACAGAAACTCAGCAGCCAACTGTGACAATATGAAGAGCGAGTTTATTTGAAACACACTACTTTTATCACACTGATAGTTGCCATTAGCTGATTGGTCTTATGGTAATTTATCTGACTCCATTGGTAGCTTCAGCTAACGCACTTCCAAGGACACAGTCTCTAAACTTAACTATTGTTTACATTTCTTCTTCAAAGACTCACTTATTATCTCTAAAATTTCTCTCTCGCTGTGTGAATACAGCCACAACATTATTTGTGGTGACTGAACTAACTAACCGGGTACCAGTATTACCCTTGTTCCCTACACAGTGCCAGCTGAGCTTCTGTGAAAGCAAGAGCTGGGCTTACTTCTGATGCCCATAATCTATGGCCAAAGCAAAGAACCTCCAGTACCCCAACAGTTCTAATGCTTGGTTGGCCAACACTGACCAGGCCTGCAGGAGATGGATACAATGTGCACATAGCTATACTGTGGAACACTAAGGCAATTTACTGCTGCACTGCTCAGCTGCTCAGATGTATGAACCAACTCATTTAAAAGCATAACGGTGATCCTACCGTACTGTGCTAATTCCATGTGTTAGGAGCACTGGTCTGCAGAGAGGCAGTTAGGAATTTATTGTGGCTTCCATGAAGTGGTTGTCATGTTCAAGCCCTGTACGCTGCAGCCTCACTAGGTGCTTATTCCACCATAAATTTATCAGCAGGAATAGATCACAGCAGCTTACTAGTTGATGCTCTAGCAGAAACTGAGAAAAGCAAATAGAAAACCAAACATTAAGGATTTTGACAAATACCTTGAAATACATCTGCATGGAGGATGAGGAAGGGCAGCAGACTTCTAGCAATGCAGGCCTGTCCCAAAGCAATTCCAATCATTATGGCACAATGAATGTGGGCTATGTTCCCAGAAATCACAGTGTGGCAGAGGTGTCATTGGCATAAGGTTTAGTATCCATTTATCCTTTGTAATGCAGACTGCAGGCAGTGGATTTGGACATGAGGGAAAAAAAAAAGTTATATGTGGTCCTATTAGCTTATATTAAAGAGAAATGTCAGTATTTTTGATCATATGAAGCAGTGCTTCTCCATCATAAGGTGACAGAGCTTGCCTCATTAAACAGCCACCTAAAGGTGGTGGGCTTTTTCCCCCTTTTTTACTAGAATTAAAAAAAAAATTACTTGCCTCCAGTGCAAGAATCCCTAATTCTTTTCTACTGTGTGATGTAAATACAGCATTAACTAGTGAAATATATGTGGACTGAAAAGGAGTTTTGCAGAAGGCAGGAGCTAACGGGCTACACAGTGCTTCCATAAAGTAGGTAACTGAGTAGGCTGCATCTTTCTGTTATTCTTGTAACTGACTATAGTCAGTTTCCTTGTAATGAAATTATACTGATGCCTTGCTTTTACTTCTCTGATCATGTGTGCCTCAAAACTGAGCTAATTTGATTTCTTTCCTGCTAGAAATTATTTATTCCAACTGAGTCAGAATCCAGTGAGCTTTTTAGACCCCAAAGGAATTGTTTGTTCTAAGAATTAGCTACGTGGGATATGCAGTGAGTCCAGATTCCGAGCCTTGAACAGATTGTTCAGCTGAAAGGGGGAGGGTAACTTCCTTACATTACAAGGTATCAATTTTAACTTCTCTTTAAAGATAATTCAAATGTTATAACATGGTTGTTCTCAGGCCAGATGTTGGTATGTTCAGTTTTAGCTGTAAGGTCACACACTGTGGTTAGTCAGGAATAAAATCTGTGAGAAATGTAATCTCCCTCTCAGAAGAGCACCACTGTAATCACTATCCTAACAAGCATGACAGTGCCAACGTGCATTGAGAGTATGTTCAATTACATGTAGCATTTGCACAACATTTAATCTACAAACTATTTTGTAAAGACCAAGTGAATAATGTTCATGCCACCTACCTGGAAACATGTAGTTGCACGTTTTTACTTTCATTTTGCAAAACATTATGCTGAGTGTTGAGTACCCTGAATCTCCTTTGGTTTCCAAAGTAAGCCTATGGCTTTTCTAGAACTGTGCCTTTAAATGATTTAGCAGCTTTCAAATACACATAGCTAGTGTATATGTGAAGGCATAGTTCCTTCCCTTCTGAGTTTTAAATCTGAGGTCCTTATCCAGCAAATATTTCTCTGCATATTATATTTTTATATATGTGAGAAGTTCACACTAAACTTCCACTGGGAAATATTTACAGAAAGACCACACCTGCTGAGCTTCAGCCTTTTGGCAAGTGCACTATAGAGGCCTAATGGGAATTCATGGAGAAGAAAGGTTGCCTGCATTTAAAAAGGGTGTGAACCCTCCAAGCTCTGAAGCTATGTGCAAGTTTATATTTAGATAACCTGAAAGCTCTGCCTATAAATTGTCAGGGAGAATTAATAAATAGTACATGTGCAGTATATCAAACATTTGGTGTCTCAGCCAGTATTTTCATATGCACCAAAGTGCATGCATGTTCATTACTGATGGCTGTACACAATAAGACGTGTTTAAAGTTTAAAAAGACACCTTATTTGAATGTATCTGAATGCAGAAACCAGTGACCCACTTTCTTTAGTAGCTGTAAAGCACATTTTGTGTTCCAGCAAGTATTTCTAAAGGGGTTTGTGAATCAAGCAGTCCTGAGACAGTTTATCCTAGAATATAATACTGATGTTTAAAAGAAATAAAATGCAAGTTCTATCTCAGCCATGGCTTCAGTTTCTGATTTTTTTCCCTTGGCCACATTTTTTTCATGGACTCTAATGTATTTTTAAGAAGCTATGTCACATTTTACAGAATAAAAACATTATATATGAAGTATATATCCTTTATCTTGCCTGTGGACTCCATGCTACGGCAGTAAATCTCACATTTCTTCTTTCTTACTTATTTCTGATGAGAGACAGTGTGAAGACAACAATGGCTTTGGAATGGTATGTATTATTTGTTTATGTCCCAAAGTTGTTAGCAGTTGTCTTAATAACATTAAATGCTCTGCAGCTCTTGCCAGCCTTGCAGTAGCTCTCAGGCCCCTTTCCTTTCTCACCCCAAGCTCCTTAGTAAGTCTTATTTCAATTGGGGTTAAGGTACAGCATGTCTCACAGTTTTAGCTCCTGAATCTTCTCCCTTACAGCTAGAGATGGTATTCATATGAATTTGTATGATGGGCCTATTTTGTATCTCAAAATACTTTCTCTCAAATTGCAATCCAGGTTCCTGGACACCATAGGTTTAATTCAAGATATATTTAAAGTCTTCGCTTCTGCATAAAATGAAGATTTTAAATCTGTCTTTATATTTAGCTTCTTTTTTTTTTTTCATGTGTTGTAACAGCCTGCTCATTTCTGAAGAGTAGTGATCCTGTCTCCTGCAGAGACTGCTTCACTATGAGCTCCCTCCTGCAAGATGCTGAGTGCTCTGGCCCTCATTCATCCAAGCCTTTAGATACTGAGCTGCTGGACTAAGATCAGTGCATGACACTTTTCAGGATATAGCTTTGTTCCAAGAAGGATTGTTCATTCTTTACTCCGGTCAGAGGATGGATCCTAAATAAAGGAAATAATCTTGTCTTTCTGTTTTGTTTGTCTAGGAGAAGAGAGATTATTAACCTGGACTGGAGGATTTTAAAATCAGCTCAACTTACAATATTCTATCTGCTTTGCTCTATAATGATGTTAAGGTTATGATAAGCTGTATATTTCTGTGTAAAAGCTAAATTAATATCAAAAATAAATTAATACCAAAAATAATCTAACACATTCTTACTTTGTTATTATTTCATCAAGCAATAATGAAGTGGGAATTTGGCCAGTATATTAAGAGTATATTTAATAAATCCTGTGTTATTCTTGTGGCTCCCTTCCACATCAGCATATTTTGTGATTCTGTGAATTAAGCACTTAGGTGTATGTGGACTGCACAGCAAAACAGTTAAATAATTGATTCATGTATGTGATTACTAGTGTACCAATTAAAAACAAACCTTTTCTTGGAAGGCAGGAAGTCAGTGCAACTTTGACTTAGGTAATTTAGTTCATGAACTGAGAGGAGAGTAGAAAACTGTCTCAAACATGTTGGGCATATGTTCTTTAGGAAAGGAAAAATTTTGGATCATCTAACTGGCATTCATATATACACTGCATTTTAGTGTGAAAAAGGAGAACAAATTTTAAGTGTGGCAGTGATGCCATCCCAAGTCACCCACTTCTGTATCTATAGCAGTTTGTTGAGGAAGCTGTTTGTGTAAAGCCGATCAGCAGCTCAATTTAATTAAAATTAACTATTTTCCAGTGAATTTTTGCTAACTGAAGTAATTATCTCCGTATGATGCACTCAGAGCTATATACCAGCATGTAGAAGTGATGCAAAAAGGCTGGAGGGGTGGAATGCCAGCAATAACTTCACTTGGTCATGGCACTATATACTTGTCCCTGTGGAAAACCAGTGGAAACCTGCAAATTTGTTCTCAGTGTAAATGGAAAACAAGTATTAAAAAGACCTGTTCTAGGTAGATAAAAGAGCTTTGTAGTTGACTCTGAAAAGAACTTGACCTTCTGCCAGACCCTACCTGTGGGCATGAGGAATCTTGCAATTACTGGCTTTTCCATTTGTTAGCAAATACATTGTTGTAGAGAATGTTGCAAAGATATGTTTCTTCAGTCTGTAAAGTGGTTGCATGAGAAAAGCCAGCGAGGCAAGAAGGGCTATAATGAAAAGCAAAACTACTCAAAAAGCATTGAAGTTATTAAGGCATAACACGCTATGTTATGTATATAATTTTGTTTCTTAGGAAGTGACTTGCAGGTGTTTGCAAATACTATCAACTAAATATTCTGAAGTAGTTGCACTTGTCCGGTAACTAACTAATTTCGCTCTTCAGTTTCAGTTTCAGTTTGCATGTGATTTCACGTTTCCCAGGTGCTGGAGCAGAGATTCCCCTGCAGCCAGTTGTGCAGGCCATGGTGAGGCAGCTGCCCCTCAATGGAGGTCCAAGGTGGAGCAAATACCCACTGTGGAGCAGATGCGCCAGACCTCACCCTGGAGCAGGAGATGCCGGAAGGAGGCTGTGACCCTGTGGGAAGCCTGTGCTGGAGCTGGCTCCTGGCAGGACCTGTGGCCTCATGGAGCAAGGAACCCACACTGAAGTACATTTGCTGGCCCCATAAGGAGACCCACTCTGGGACAGTCTGTCCCTTAAAGGATGAACCCTGTGGAATGGACCCACACTGAAGCAGTTAATGAAGAACTGCAGCCCGTGGGGAGGATCCACGTTGGAGAAGTTCATGAAGGATTGTCTCCTGTCGGAGGGACCCCATGCTGGAGCAGGGGAAGAGAATGAGGAGTTCTCCCCTGAGCAGGAAGGACTGGCAGAAGCATAAGAGGAACTGACCAAAGCCCCCATTCCCTGTCCCCTTGTTCTGCTGGAAGTGAGCAGGTGGAGAATTCACAAATGAAGATGAGCCTGGGAAGATGTAGGGGTGGAGGAAAGGTCGATTTTAGATTTGTTCATATATCTCATTATACTACACTGATTTGATTGACAATAAATTAAATTAATTTCCCTCGGTTGACCCTGTTTTGCCCATGACAGTAATTGCTGAGTGATCTCCTTTGTCCTCATCTTTGCCCAGGAGCCTTTAGTTATATTTTCTCTCCAATGTCCAGGTGAGGAGGGGAGTGATAGAAAGATTTTTGTGGGCACATAGTATCCAGCTGGGCTCAACCTACCTCTGTCAGTAAAAAGACATTTTGTAAGTCCAGTCTTTGGACATGTGACAAGATGGCATTTGTAATGTTATCCAGATAATCTGTAGTGATTTAAAATCCTATTGTAGTTTCTGTATCACTAGTTTTATTATTTGATTAAAATCCAGCAGAGCATTAAGGATTAAATTTGTCTGAGGATGAATGATTTACAATTAGTTAGAAAAAATGAAGGTATTAAAGAATATGTCAGGTTAATTTATTTGACAAATGAGTGTAAAGCTACTTACACAGACATTTCAGAACAGAGCAGCACCTGGTAGGTAATAAATTTTGTAGAAGAAATGAAAAACATAATTAGTTGAGGACTGTATAAACAATGCCAGGAGGTATAACTAAGATCTGTCTCACCAAGAATGCGGGGTTGACTTCACTGCACGCCACAGTTGTGCTTGGTCCCTCCAGTAGGTGACAGTCTATGGGCCAAGGGATCCACTGGCAGGGAAGATATGCTATACTTGGCAGTTAGGACACGGTATGGTAGTGTCCAGCCTGGGATTTGTGCAATTAATTTGTATTACAATATCTGCTAATGCCAAGCTTTTAGTAGTTTCCATTTTAATGTCAATAATACTACAGTAATGTTGGCAACTAGCTTTCCAAAACACTACATGTTCTTAATTTGTTTATGTTGGCAACATTTGTTATTTTACAGTAGAGTAGGAAACACCTAGTGGTGACTGATTTAAGCCATTCGCTGTCTGTTTGAATGTGGTCATTATTTTGCTGTAACAACAGGATTAACAGTCTAATTTGCAGCACTACAAATGTAAAGAAACAAACTGTTCCAAAAAGTCTAACTGTGCACATTTATATCTGTGGGTATTGTTATCTTAGGTTGTTGCATTCACTTATTGTGGAGTGTTCATATGTTCCATATCCATTACTTCACATAGATATTAATTGTGTTCTATATATTTTGACCGTCCTAAGCATTTCAGTCAGACTTCTAAACTTTGAAGAAAAGGTATTGCTAGGCTTCTGGGCACACTGAAGTGGGAAGACAAAGAGACAATAATCTGTACAGCCAATAATATTCAGTCATTTCTAGCTTCCATTAAGGACAATGTATTTATTTGTTGACTTCTTCAGCATAGAGGCTATTGCCCCTATATCTGAGGTTTTTTATAAATATCCTCTTAGCAGGTGGGGAGGACATGCAGATTATGGGAAAGGCAGTACAAACGGAAAGTGTATCAGTGCTATAGCTGACAAATAAACAAACCATTATTTTACTATAGAAACCCCACAGGCTCTCTCTGCACTGCTGCTAGTCTCAGTCTCTGCAGACACAGGGTCTGAATCCCTGCTTCTCCCTGTGGGCCTTGGGGCTTGGGGATGATACTTGTTTTGACTCCCTAAAGAAGATCACACTTCCCTTTGAAGTCATTGACTCTGGTGTGAACTGCAGTTCCCTCAAGGACCAGAAACACCTCGCTTGTTAGAAGAGCAGTGCCCCATTTAAGAACATATCTAGGGAAAAGCCACATAACTTCCCCTGAGAAATGTGTATTTTCCCCTAATTTTTGCTTTATAATTCTCATTACTAAAAAAAGGTAATGATAGAGGACTTCAGCTAATCAAAGGTTCATCATCAAAAACAGACATGAAGTGAGGGAGGCCAGTCTGACTCCATCCTCCAACACTAAGGTTTTGTCTAAACTTGCAAAAGCTCCACATTGTACCAGAAAAGGTCATAGGGTGGTTTCTGGCCTCTCCCAGAGCTATACCTCTCTGTCCCTGGGAGTGGTCAGGGGAAGTTTGGAAGTTAGCAATGAGCATTTTTCTGCCTCAGTCTCCTGAGTCCAGTCAGACCTACAGGTTTATCCTCAAATGCAATTGTAGATAATCTTCTGAATGGTGTTACTATTCCCTGTCCACGTAATATCCTAGTGGTCACAGTAGCTATCAAGTAATTTGGAACCTTTTGCTCACCTCCCTCCTCAGCCTAGTGTGACTTGATGGCTTCATGATCTTTCACATCTTCCACATCTCACAAGAGAGGAGGTGCATTTGCATTAAAAGCCTGGAACAGATTTTGCTTTGATGAGTTTGTCCAAACCACTTTTGATTTATGTGAACTTTTAGAATCCACAGCATTTAGGAGATTCACAGGTTAATTATATATGCATGGAAAGGTACTTCTTTTGTTTATTTTGAATCTGTTACCTGCTTGTTTCATTTGAAGTTGCTTCTAATGAAAAAAACAGTGAAAAATCGTACTGTATTTCCTATCTCCATTCTATACAGGATTGTGTAAACATTTTTATTTTTCTTCTAGATCAGCTGTTTTCCAGAATTTTTCCATTTTCTCATACTGAACCTCTTTGATACTCTGCACCCTCTTTATTGCCATTACCTTGATTTATTATATTATTTCTGAGGTGGATGAAGAAAATTACACATCATATTCAAGATGTGGGGACACCTTAAATTTATGTTATTATAGCATAGTGCTATTTTGAGGGTTTTTTTCTGTATTCTTTCCTAATAATTCCTAACTTTCTGTCTGCTTTGACAGCTGTTTAGCCAGGAGGTGGTATTTTCATAGAAGTATCTATTTATATGGCATGATTTCAGGCCATAATGGTAATTATCTACTCTAGGTATACCACTATATATGTTAAGCTGAAACTATTTCTTCCCATACATATCACTTTATGGTAATCTCTACTCAGTTTTGTCTGCCATTTTATTACCTGGACACTCAGTGAGTATCGATCACATAATGCTTGCCACATATTTTTGCAGCTCTTTACATTGGCCACCATTTTTAATTTATCTCAGTCATAAGTATACCTGCAACTATTGTCTGTGGTACTTACTTTGTCCTAGAAGGCCTTGCTTGGATTTAGCTTATCCAGTAAGAATTTGAGAGAAGAGGATGTACTGAGACAAGAAATCTTCAAGAAACTTGTGCTCATGGGTGGAATGTGTTCCCCTTCCTTCTCCTTCCACAATGGGCTGTAGCTACTTTTAGAAACAGCAGACCTCACAAGGCTCAAAGGGGGATGCCCAGGTACTAGTGGTACCTTTCTCATGTCTTCCCATAATTGGATGCCTTCTGCAGTTAGAGAGACCTAATACATCAGCCTCCATACATCATCTCCATGAGCTCAATTGCCAGGAAAGTTTATTATCTAACTTCAGAAAAATTCCCTAGGGAATCAAACCATTTTCCCATTCGGCTTGAGAATGAAGAATGCCATATTGAGAGCAGGCATTAAAAGCTAAAGGCTGAGGTTATATATTAAAATCTGCTCCCAGTAAATTAAAAGGTAATTTGTCTGTTTCCTTTAATGAATGAAAAATGCAGTGGTTAGGCATGGGAATGATGCCCTCTCCCAAGCAGGCACAAGGATGTGGAGTGTTCTCTTTCTCACCCAGCATGCAGGTTCCCCGATTCCTTACTTACTCTTTGCACAAACCTTCTCAGTCCTCTTCCCTTCTCACATAGAATTAATGGTGACCTTGTCTAGAAAAGCTGATTCCTCATTCATCTTCTTCTTTTACCCATCAACAACTAACCCTAAACACTATGCCAAAGATTTCTAGTACTACAAGTCCTCTGCCTTTGCGGGCAGGAGCCCAGGGGGGATTTCCTGCCTCTTCAACTCAAGCAGGCATGGGTTCTTATTTACTAAACCTGTCCATGTCCTCAGGCATATATTCACAGATTCATGAGTTTTCTCTGACTCCCTTCTGCCAAGCCTGCTGCATTCAGTGATTGATCTTGTATCTAATTTCACTAGTCACAATTTTCCTTGGCAAAACTCTAAAGGGTCTTAATTTGCTGATGTCGTTTGTCTAGTTAATTATTTGGTTTGGGTTTTATTTCATATGATTGATATCTCTGCCAGAATTGCAATACCTATTAACAGAATCGTGGTTATTTCATTAAAATACAGAATGTTTACATTATGATATTCTGCTTTTGCCCTTAATTACTAAAGTATTTTATATACTTTCATATGATTTGTTATTATGAGAAGGAGTTTGACAGCCAGATACAGTAAAAATATGAAGGTATTCCAAAATCAGACCAAAACCCAATGCTGTTTTAATTTGAAACCTGAAATTACATGTCTAAGTTTGACAAGAAATATTTACTCACACAGATATCTGTCGGAACAATGTAAAACACTTATATGATTATACCAGCTCATGAAATTCTCCATACTTATTAATTTTGTGTCTTGTTTTCAGCTATATGTGTTATAGCACAAAGATTTGACAAGATATGAGCAAGTCTTAGTATTGATGACTGCTAAAAGAGTGCTTTTGCATGGCTAGAATCTGAAGTAGGATATATTGCAGATTTCTTTATTACACTGTTCATTTATGTAAGAGCAGGTCAAACATGAATGACATTTATGTGGATTTTTTGCATTCTCCAAAATCATGAAGTGACAGGATAGGCTTATAAACTAAAAATTGCTGCTTGTCTTTCTTTTAGCAGCTGGAGGTTATTAAAATTCTGAAGTTTATATAGACCTGTCACAATTTTTTTGTATAGGATTGTCTTGTACTGGAATTCCAGATCAGTGGAAAACAAGGAAGCAAAAGAAACACAAAACTATCATGAGCAATACTGGATAAATAGAGGGAGAGGAAGGAAGGAAGGAAGNAATCTGCCATTTCTGCTAAGCTAGCAAATATAGCAGATCAAAAGTCAATGTTCCTGCAACTAATTTGGATGCATGGTTTGATAAGGAGTATGACAGTACAGAACACCGTCTTCTTTGTAATTGATGTTGTGGAGAAAGGAATTTGTGTAAACAACAACGCCCCAAGTACTGGAATTTTTCTCCTCTTAATCTGTTTTTTTCTTGCAGAGAAATGTAAAGCAGTGGCATAGGAAGACAGAATGATAAATTTTTATGTGTATTTATTGTGAGATATTTAGTTTCAAGACACAATATCTGATATGTATTTTGAAAGTGATGGAACAGTGTGGATCCAATCTTCCCATAAGTCTTGGAGAGACAGATTCCACTTTAAATAAAGATCTGGATTACCATTCCCATTTACAAAAATTTTCATTATTATAGTATCCAAAAAAATTACAAAGAAAGCATTAGGACAACAAAACAAAAGCTTTCAGACTTTATTCTAAAAATCTTTGGACTTTAATCCTTTAACTAAGGATTCATAGTTATTTCCCCACAAGAACAAAAGTATTACTTGGAGCATATATAATCTAAAAAAATGTTGTTACCTTTCTGTTTGGGTTTATTTTTTTTCTTCAAATTGATCAAAATAATTTATTCTCTAATGTATCTTCTATGTCTAAAATGTTGATAGTTTTTTTAAGAAATTACATTTCAAAATTATCTTTAATTATACTTACTCATGACCCAAATCCAGAAAAAAATTGTTTTCTTCTCTAATTTTCATTATAGGAGACAGTTGCAATAACGTATCTCGTAATTAATTGCACCACAGTCAGAGTGGGATTTACCTCCTCAGAATTTAGCCACCTAAGAGTTTGGCAACTGTGAAGTATTCCAAAAAGGTGATTTTAGCCATTCAAGCTAATCTTTTTAGGGTTCCTCTATAGTTTTAAGCAGATTCAAAGCCAAAAATTCTAACTGCTCTTCTCTGAGCCTTGAAAGCCTAAGTGCTCCTCCTTTGTCCGGCATGCCTTACTAGCCTTCCTTGTCTTCACTCTAGTCATAAAATTTCCTTTGATAGCTCCTAGAGACAAAAAGCATCTCACCTTAAAACAGATGGAGTTTTCTCTAGACAAATCTAGAGAATATTGTGAGCTTGTAGACTGAGTTGCTTTTTGACCTCCATTGCTAAATACAGTTTCTGGGGAAAAACCAGAGAAAGACAATTAACTTAGTGAAAGATACAGACATTTTGAGTCAAAGGTAGTGACAGCTCTGAAGTAACTTACATCTAAGTCTCTCAGGAAGAAATCCAAATTGGATACCTGGAACACACAGAAGAAAATAATTTGCAATTTCTTTTACCTTGGCCCTGTCTTAGCTGAAATCAATAAACAAATGGACACCTATCAGGTTTAAGGTTGGTCTGAAGGTTTAGTTTAACTGAAATGGTTGACTTAGAACAATGACCAGAATGAACAACAACAACAGAGAGGCATCTCATTCTTAGCACTTATTCCATTATGCTGATATTGATGCACTGAATGTACTGAAGTGTTATGAAAACAGTCAACAAAATTAGGCAAGATGGGTCATTAATTTTTAAATAAATGAATCTTCACAGAATTATTTTATTATATTCTTTTTTAAGAAACTCATTATGGTAGTATTGGTTCAGTTATTTTAATATTTTTGTGCAAACTGCAGTTTATGACTTATTAGCTATATAAATTCTGCGGGCTCATACTCTATATTGCTAATATTAACATGATGTCAATCTGTGTGCAATTTAATTTTTAAAGAATGTACTGGAAAAAAATGACAGCTATGATAACAATGGGCTGTGAGAGAAATAGCTCAAATGGCAATTTTTCCTTGGCATATGCTTTAATGGGTTTATATTGTGTGGAGCTTAGGTCAGTTAAATGTAAAAGCAGATCTTTGCTATAAGTTCTTTCTTTTTGAATGGGTATAAACAACACAGTATAAAAATTAACAAAGTTTCATATATTCTCCCTTAGCAACTATGCCTGGTGCTATGATAGGGCTACTGATTGTGGGTTTGTTCAGCTGAGTTCCAGCATGTTCAGGGAACACAAGATGCTTTGGGGTGAATGAAAGTCTTAACAGTGAGGCTTGCAGCTGTTTCTGTGAGCTTGTGAATGCCCAAACTGGGAAATAAAACCCAGAGTAGATCATATGGCTATCACCTATTTATTTAAAATAAGCATCCTTTTTTTTCTGTAAAGGCAGCCCTAGACTCTGTTTTTCACCTTTTCTACCATATGACTGCAGTTGTGACTATCCCACAGCAGTCATCCTCTACAGGACTTTCTCTAACAACTTTCCTACCTTCAGGAGAAATGACAATCTCTGTCTGATCTTTATGAAATCATTCTGCCCGTAGATAAGGACCTGATCGCTCCCTTTATCAATCAGCAATGCCTGAAAACTGCTGACATTTCATCAAACACAGTAAGAGAGTCATCAAGTAAAATACCTGAGAAACATAAAGAGGAGCCAGCAGTGAGGGAGTCTGAAAGCCAGGTGGGCTCCATTGTGGGGTCTCCATCCTGTGAGATGTATAGGATTGACTACACAAATACAAAGCACAAAGCTTAATTTTGCAATTGTGTAATAGCACTGCATACGAAATCTAGGCAGCTATTTAACACTAACTAAATTGATTTTAGGCTTTAGCTAATAAGTGTAACTTATTACACTATAAATCAACTAAAATCAACGTGGGTAGAAAGATCTCTGCCAGCTGTTTCGATCTCACTGTTGAATGCTGGGAATGAAAAAAGAATAAGAAGGTTTTGACTAAACCAATTTAATTTTCTATTAACAGGGTTAATAAATACATCTTTGTTCTTTGTACTGCTGTGATTTGATTACCACCTTTTTGAATTGGGTGATCTGGACAAATGATGACTAAACCATGTAGTATTTTTAGCCCACTGATGTTTCGAGTCAAAATCAGTTAAAACCTTGATTTTAAAATTATCTTAATTTCTACACAGACAACTGACATTTTTAGAACTTCAAGTCTAAGCAATCATTTCAGTTTTGTAATATTTGCTTGTTGCAAAACAATAGAATTTGACTTCTGCAAATATTAGCAGAACAGATTTGTTCTTTGGATAGCAGAATTGAAAAATAAAAACTACATAAATTAACAGAGTACATAAGATTGGCCCACTCTACAAATTAAAACCTTCATCCAGTAATATTTCACACTTTTAGTAATTCACAATGCTAATTAATATTTATCTCTTTTGAGAACTATGTCTTAGAAGTAAAAAAATCTTTTGTTGAAGGAAAATGTGAATATTTCATATAAGGAGAAATTTTCCTGTAGTCATCTCAAAAAAGACTCATTCTAGAATTAATAAATGAGACTCAAAACTGTGATTCTGTGTGTTTTACAAGAAGGAGCTGATTCAGTGCAACTGATTGCAGTGTTTCCAATTCTTTCTGGCAAGTGGACGAATAAAGAAGAATGAAGTCAGGATCACACCATGGGAATACCATAATATTTTTCTAATTAACTTCATTCAAGAAAACCTTAATTGAATATTTGAGAGTTAAGATAGTAATGCTACTAAGCAGCAATGCAATTTGCTGAAGTCAACAAAGCATGACCACGATAATGTAAAGAAAAATTCAAAGACAGTGAATTATCCCATTAGTCATATCTTATTCCCTTAAGATTTTATTTTCTGTGCTTTAGTTTTTAACCTCAGAGTCATACTTATGTATTATTAAATCACTAACAACTGTTGTTTAAAAATCTTGACTTCCTGCACCCAGTTAATAATCCAGATGAGCAGTCTACTTCCCTAGGGGAATTTTCCTATGTGGAAGCTGGTATGACCTACACTCAAACAGTTTGCACACATAATTATATTTTTGATGGGCTCTATTTGTACACATAATTTGAAAATAATTTGTAGTGAATTTTGTCTGGAAATTTGACCCATTACTTTTGCTTCCTTACTTTTTCATCAACCATTTTAGTAAGTAAATAATACAATTTTTTTTGCCATGGGATGCTCAAATTAATCAAATAACTCTTAAGTTATGCACTTGACATCCTTACTGATAGTATATGCCTGCATTGTTTGGCAGAAGGTGAAAGTACATGTATGTATTGTGAGCAACACTTCATATCTATGAATAGTTAAGCTAAGAGAACAGTGGTTATGCTGTTCTAGGCCTGTGTAACCACACATTTTGGAATGTTTGAATAAATTGCTGAATGAACTTCAGTAGCAATTACATTTATGAGGTTTAGAGATGGCAGATGCCCCCTTTCTAAATATTGATAGCTGAAGCAAAATGATTGGCCAGGAGACCTTGTGCTCCAGATAATATGACCTTTATTAAGAAACAGCTCTTTTGGGGTGGGGGCTCGGGGTGCGCGCCGCGGCCGCTGCTCCCTGTGATGGCTGGCCCAGAGGAGGATGCGCAATCCTGTCGCTATCCGGCAGGGTTGGGGGCTTCGTCCTCACGGGATATACCCAAAGGCCTGCTGAGGGCTCGTTGTTCTGGGGGTCTCATTCTGCTCCAGTGTCCGACAGGTCATGGTGTGCTGCGTTGGAAGCTTCTTCAGGGTCCAGATGTCTTTCACATCCTTTGGTGTGGCTCTTTATTCACTAACTTCTTGGGCTCATTGTCTAGGGTTGTTTAAGGCCTCTGTTCGAGTCTATTATTTAATATGCACTAAGTGCAAGGGATTATGGGAATCTCGGAAGTCCTTTAGGGTGCAGCGGCAGAATTCCCGACGCAAGGAAAAAGGGTGCATGGGGTTACAAACCAGGGATAAAACAGGTAAGTACATACAATTATGTTTTAACAGGGTGGCAGCTGGGGTTGTTAAGTAAATACAGATGCGAACTCATTCCTTGATAGGTCGGCGGCCTGCAAAACAACTCAACAAACAGTTAATTCTGTAACAGACAACTGACTCTGAATTTTTTATTCATAACAATAGCTGCTACATCACCATTTCGATCTTTAGCAGGTTCCAGGAAGCAACACAAACTAGTCCTTAAGTAAACAGTATTGATTGGTTGAGAATTTTGACATCTTGAAATCTCTGGTCATGTGCAAAATCCCAAGCCAGCCCGAATGGGCCTTTCATTTTTAATTCCTCCCCTGTGGTTTGACAGATCTTGTAGGAAAAGTGCAGAAGAGTTGATGGAGTCACTGACAACTCTGTAACTTTGCTCAGCCATTCTGAGGTTCAAACAGTCCACCACGGGCTGGAGTAAATATCTACACATTTTAAAATCTTCCTGGGTTTGAGAAAAAAGGGGTAAATAACTGGAACAAGGAATTACAAATGAGCTTGAAGAGGTTCTAAGCAACTTGGGACCTTCATTCTCTGGAAGAGTTTTACATTATTCTAGAGAACTCATTTTTATTGGGCTGTGAGCAACTGGGAAGCCTTTCTGCTGGCTGGATGCTTATTTAACTTGGAAGGCCAAAGCCATTTTGTTCTGTATTAAGTGTTTAAATTAGGCATATAGTCTTCAGCATCTATTTCCAAAGGAAATCAAGGGACCAGCTATTTCCACATTTTACTGGCATGCTACAGTTATTTTTCTAATCCATGTGACTACAAATGGTGGCTTCCTACTTTTGCTCAGCACTGACTGTCAAAGCCTAAGGAAGTACAAAGCTGATACACGGTAAATTAACAATCTTTTTTTTTAAGCTCAGAGATAATTGAAATACAGAACAATATCATCACAGTCACTTCTGAACATGGAAAAACATAATGCTTTCTGGAACAAAGGTATCTTTTGTGCTTGGAGATAAAGCTGCTGAACTAACTAAATATGCTTAAACAGGAACTGCTTGAAGACTGTAGCTTGAATGCCGGTTTTCAAATGAGGATATATTTTTAGATGCAGTTCATGAATTGCTAAACCCAGGATTTTCAAGTGGAAGTGCAGAGCTATTGCTGCAACTGTATGCTAACAGTAATTGTGATTAAAACAGAACAGGTAATGGCACAAGCAGAGCAACTACATATATTTAGATTTCTTCCAAAACCTGTCTTGTGACAACTGAAGTAATACATGGCACATGTATTTCATCCCATGCTGCAAAAATTAATTTATTATTTGTGTTATAATTGCTTATATAACCTCCATCTCAAACAGGACTCTACAGTCATCTGCTGACAAATATTGTAAATGGCATACAGACAGAAAGGAGAGTACAAAGAGATAATAAAATAATAAAGGTCTGTGTGCTTGGTTTTGTTTGTTTTCTGCTCATCAATAGCCTAAGTGTGATAAGTGATTCTTTGTGTGTCACAAAAAAAGGAGACCTTTATGGAAGCATTTGAAGGCGCCTTATGAAGTAAGAGAGAAGCTCATTCTGAAGTGAAATGGAGAGAGCCAACAGCAGAAGCAGGTGAGCCGTGATGGTGTTTGCACCCCCAAAACTATGTGTGGAAAGCACTGGATGGTGTTACAGGCAGTGAGAGGAGCTGGCATCATAACAAGCAGCACCTTAATGAATATAAAATAAGGAACCATAAGCCACAGGTGAAGACACTTAGCTTATGCTTGCTGTGGTGGGGAAGGATTATATAGTGAGCAGTCCCACGATTTCTGGTAATGACCTGAATGTGTGTAAATGTTTGCCTCTGCTGCAAGCAAGGTGAGGTTTGTAGAAATACAAGATGCAGGCAAACCCCTTCTTGGGGAGTTTTGACAAAACATACAACTAAGGAGGATTTGGTAACTGAGTCACATGTAGTTTTTAGTTTAGAAATCCTGGCTGAGCAGAAGTATGAGGATGGGTGATAATTCTGATGAGTATCAGTTTTCCATTACAAGTTGGAACTATAACTTTCCATTTATTTTAACTTGCATGAAATTCATTCTAAAGTCAATCTTCTTCCATCTGTTTTGTTTTAACAGTGTTACACCCTGCAAGGAGACTGTGGTTTAGAGAGTTAATCAGAAGAAAAAATTGTAATGGGTAGAAGAGGAGAATCTATGTGGTTATTGAATCCCCACCATTGTTTTTCTCGCTGGAGACCTGCTACAAAGTTAAGTGAAAAAGAACCCCTTTCACTATCTTACTTTGAGCTTTGGGTTTGTCTCCCTTACCTTATTAGTTGTACCAGCAAGAAGGACAAATAAATTAATAGGAATGAATATGATATTGGTATCAAACAATCCATAGAATTATTGAAGATGTCACTGAAGATGCACACTCTAGTACATTTAATTCAAAGAGCCATTCAAAATAAGAAGTGCAGGTATTCTGGGATAATAAATAAACCAATATGCTACTTTTGATTTGTTGATACCACTGAAAATATTGGTCTGATTTAATCTACTTCCAGGTGCTAGTGGTGTCCTTCTCTGCGCTGCTTGCATTGCACATTCCACTGTGTTATAGCTGAGACAATCTATTAGAGAATTGTGAGGCAGGAATGAACAGAAGCAGAACTTTTTCC
The DNA here is from genome assembly GCA_013399835.1 of Leptocoma aspasia. Taxonomy (NCBI): domain Eukaryota; kingdom Metazoa; phylum Chordata; class Aves; order Passeriformes; family Nectariniidae; genus Leptocoma; species Leptocoma aspasia. The sequence continues at coordinate 361,664 of VXAX01007979.1, forward strand.
CAAAAAACTTCAGCTTGTATCATGGTTAATTCAGCTCTTGTTTTTCCAATTATTGTCCAGACTTATGCCCAAATTTACAGTTTTCCTAAACAACATCAGAAAAAGAAAACAATAACATGTTTTCTAAATTGTCATCTTTCTTTTTTTTAAATTTGTCAGAGAAGTTAACATATTTTGTAAATTTGCCTGCCACAGGGGGAAAAATGCATGCTGTATCTTCCCTCTTCTGTCTTTCCTTTGTCAAAGTACTGCTCCTCTGAGAGAGACCCCAGTGAAGTCTTTTTGTGACTGCAGGAGGATGCACCTATCCTGAACCTGGGCTTGTCATGAATGACAGTGAAAGGTTGCCAGACAGTCTCAGAACATGTCTTTACTAAGATAAAACTCAAATTTAGGTCAGACTTTATTAGGAAAAAAAAAGGCGAAATCATCCCTCAATAGATAATCCTGTTTATCTATATGTTGCCTTTGAGGGTACTTCTGCCTGTAACCTCTTGAGAGTGGTGCTAGATCTACAGAATCCTTAGGGCACTAGCACTGTTGGAATAACAGTCAGGAGATGTGATTGTCTTCAAATGCTACTGCAGAAATCCATACTGAGAAAGTGCAGTGGGGTCTGATGAGGGCGAGGCATTTCTGTTTTCCCTCTCCTTGTTGAACTATTTACTGGGTTGTTAGCATGTGGAAATGATTCCAGCAGCAAACTGAAAACCTACAGACAGCTTTAAAACTATCTGAAATATGCAGAGGCTTTGTGATCCAAGAGGGGTGGTTATGTGTGATGACTTCCATCTCCTGTATCACCCACGAGAAAGATCCCCCATTTCTGCAGCTGCAGCTGTACTTTCCCACAGCTACCAACATGACCCAGTCCTGCCTAACACAGGGGTGGTCACAGGGGAGAAGACATGAACAGGAAGACACAGAAGACAGGTACATGAGGTGCAAAACAGAAGATTGAAGACTCCATTAAAAACATGTCCTAAAAACAGTAGTTATGGCTCCGAGAGGTATAAAATACCTGTGCTCATTCCAGTGGAATATTAAGTCTGAAGTCTAAAGTGAAACCTTAAAATTTCCACCATTATTAGTTATTACACTGTTAATAATTTTAGCAGAAACATCCAGCTATTTCAAGCTTGTTAATGGAATTTTTAAACAGTGTCATCAGATTTTCTTCTGATCTGACCTGATATCTACATTTTACTAAGAATGAAAAAAAAAAGTTTTCCTTGTGATGAAATAACTTTCTGGAATGTGGTCTAGTAAGTGGTCCTTTTAAAGTGTGTGTTTTCTTCTCAGGTTTGTATTAATTTTAAATTAATGCAGCTATAGTTGAAAAATGAGGCTTGTACTCTCCTGGGCATGTTTACAATGGCAGTAAATAGTTGATGGTCATCTTCAGTTAACACTGACAATACAGACTATATTCCATAATACCCATGAATTCCATAATACCCATGAATTGACATCCCCTTTTTAAATTTTTTTTTAATGCAATTTCTGTTACTCCATGTTTCCCTACTTTGTCTGTACTTCTAGAGGAATATTGCTTCAATATTCTGTTTTGAAAGTTCCACAGGAACTCAGTTTTATGCTGAATGTCACGTTTTTTCCAGTAACATATTGCTATTAATTCCTCTGATTTCTCAGACTTTTAAAGATGTCTCACTCACCCTCTGCTGGTTTGAATGGTGGGATTAGGTGCATTGTCCCTTGCCAGTTCATCTTTCCCTGGATTCTCTTTCCCCTCTCTTGGGTCGATCTTGCTGAAGGTAGCTAAAATCTAATTTTATCTTACATGTCAATGTCACTCTATTAACTTTCCTCCGTGGTATGCTGTTTCCATTATAGGAATTCAGAGGCTTGGGGAGGGGACGAATATCCAGCTTTAGCCAGGCAAATTTGGGGTTTCTTCCAAAGCTTCTCAGAGTCTTTATTCATGCATTTATTTTCTCCTCATATCAATATGCCATTTATCCATATCATGGTATGCTGCATTAGCATCTGTAATTCACTGATTTTCCAGTAAAGCTGCTGATGGGCTGTGCAATGGGAATGCCAGTCGGAGGAAACTATTTCCTTCAAAGTAGTATGCTCACAAAAATGGTGTGGGTTGGATTTTTTTTCCTTGACACTACCTGCTTGCAACCTGCCAACACATTGCATGCATAAAAGTATTTGCCATCTGACATATCTCCAGAAGTGCCTCTTCTTGTGGAAATTTTCCTTGAGGAAAATGTTCACTTTTGATATATATATCTACACATATATATATATATGTGTGTGTATATAATTTCCAGGATGATACACATCAGGTAAGAAGTGTAGGTTTTGTTTGTTTAGAAATGAGTGGGCAATCAACTGCTTTTCTACTAAGTGCACAAATGTTAGAACAGTGAGCCTGTCCAGCTTCATTTTCAACTGCTCTAGAGGGACATAAAAATGTGCTAAGAGGCAGGAGCTGGGTGGTGACTGGGCTATTAACTAACTTTCTGCACAGTTAGAAGAGCTTCTCTCCTGTGGGTCATATACTGAGGCAGAACCACATTTATTTTTGCTTGCTGCCTCACTGAAGAAAAAATCATAGAATCATAGAACAGCCTGGGTTGGAAGGGATCTTAAACATTATCTTGTTCCAACCACACTGCTGTGAACAGGGACACCTTTCACTAGCCCAGGTTGCTCAGAGCTCCATGTGTCCACTTGATTTGACTGATCACAAACTTGACACAGTTTTAACTCAGAAATAGGACTTTACCTGTTTGTGCTACTAAAAAGTAAGGCTTTTTTCTGGTCTATTACTAACCCATATGTCTAGCTCCTAAACCCATATTGTGAAAATCAGGTCACAATTAGGTACCTCAACTTTCACATCTCTCCTTTTTGTCATCTCTAAGTTCCTGTGTTGACGACAGTGCAGTGGTTGCTAACATCCCTGTGTCTGCACCACAGTGCCTTGTACACCCAATCCTAACCTCGACAGCCTGCACTGCTACATAGTCCATTGGTCTATGCAGAATTCTCCTGAATTCTAGCATTTCAGGAGAGCTAGCAATGCTGTTTGTCACCCTCTCTATCCCCATTGTGTGCACTGTTAAACAATTACGCAATGTATTGTGGTTTTTTGCGTCTTTTTCAAGTTCTCAAAGGCAGGGTCTCTAACAGAGGCCTGTTTCATTCAGGGTTTTAGTCTAACCGGTCAGCACTGTGTCACAGGCACCTCTGAACAGCACAATAACCAACCCCACTGGTCCACAAAACAAAAGGGCCTCTGTGGCAACAAGCTGCCACAGAAGAGACACTACCATGGAGACTATTCGTGATCCTGTAAGAAATATCCATTGTATTTCACATCCCTTTGTTCTGAAAGCAGTAGGAAATATCTCACGTCCATTCATCACGAGCCAATGAGTTACCCCAAGTTTAGAGTTTGGGAACTAGAAAAGTGTTAAAACTCACCAAAAATAGTCTGCTTGGGATAAGAAAAGTAAAAAGGAAGGGAAACATATATCAGCTGAGCTGGAAGAGTACCCATAAGTACTCAAGCTTCAACTTGAGAATTAAAGTATGAAGAAAAGGGAGTTACCTGCACTATCCAAGTAATCATTAGTTTTGGAATAAAGCATGTGGGTGCATGTATACATAAGTAGAAGAAGAACTGAGGAGAAAAAGGGAAGAGATTAAAGCTGACTTCTTGTGGGTAATACAATAACTTTTATTTTGGTTATAGGCATTTGAATTCTTTTTTACATCCATGAACCTTGTTTCAGTTTTCCTGAGTTGCACTGCTGGTCTTCCCTTAATTCACATGTGAAAGAATATTTTCTTGTGGCACTACAAGAAGTACAATTCGCAGGTTGCAGACAAAGCACGTTGTTGGTGTGATCAAACATTTTTTTGCATGTGTGCAAGGCCCACGTGTTCATGCAGCACCGCAGGGCCAAATGACATTCCAGGAGCAGCTGCCCAGCCACTACATCCATGCTCAGTGTATGTTCCCCAGAGGGAAAGTTGAAGCTCCTATCTCAAACATCTACCTGAAAAAAAAAATCTGAGAGAATCTTACTTGGAAACATTTTGTAACCCATTTTGTGCATTATTTACCCCAAGGTAAGAATACAAAAGTTCTGTGAATTCACTCAAACCCAGGCTACAAATCTGATGGTAAAAACTTGGGGTTTTTACTTTATATTCTTTGTGGATATGCAGGAAGGATTTTGATAGAAGTTAATGCATTCTTGATGTTAATGCAGATTTGATTTTATATTTTCTCTGATTTTCAGGTTTTTTTAATTTTAATTATCAGCCTTTCAAAGTTCCAAGTGAACATCTCTCAGTTAGTATGTGATCTCAAACTTATTTTTAGAACATGTAAAAATACCAGAAGGGTTCACTCATCTTTTGATGAGATAAAATTACTTCTGAAGCATAAAATTAGCATGCTGGAAATTTTCCAACAATGATACTTTTATAGTCCTACCATGTATATTATACAGTGTATTTTTAAAGAATCAATACTCTGAAATATACATTACTTGCATCTTCTGCAAACTATATTTTGAAGAAAATTTTAATGTGATAATTATTTTTTTAAACCTCTCATTGTTTATGAAGAATAATCCATATTGTATAATCTTGTTACAAGAAATAAATATTAATGAAACGGGCATCCTGGTCTTGGCTAGGATAGAGATAATTTTCTTCCTAATTGCAGGTTCAGCGTTGTGTTTTGGATTTAGTATGAGAACAATGCTGGTAACACACTGATGTTTTAGTTGTGGCTCAGCAGTGCTTACCCTGAGTCAAGGAGTTTTCAGTGTCTCATGCTCTGCCAGTGAGGAGGGGCACAAGAAGCCAGGAGGGAGCATGGCCAGGACAGCTGACCTGAGGTGGCCAAAGGGATATTCTACACTACAGAGCATCATGCCCGGTGTATAAACTGGGGGGAGTTGGCTGGGAGGGGCCGATCACTGCTCAGGGCTGGGCTGGGCTTCAGTCAGTGGGTGGTGAACAATTGCATTGTGCATCACTTGTCTTTCTGGAGGTTTATTCATCTTTTTTTTT
>VXAX01007979.1:370189-398771 GCA_013399835.1 Leptocoma aspasia
TTCTCTTTTTCCATCCCCTCCCCCGCCTGGGAAGACCTGGCCGCTCCCCCCGCCCCGTCCTCAGTAGCCGCGGGCGCTGGGCGGCGGACGAGCGGCGCGGAGCGGGGAGCCGGGAGTCTGAGCCCGGGGGCTGCGGCCGCCCTCCCCTCCGTCCGTCCTGCGGGCTGCCAGGTAGGACCAAGACCCTTCCCGGCGTCGGCCTCTGGGGAAGAGGCAGCCCCCAGAGACCTGGGTGGGCAGGAGCGGAGCTGGGGATGGGGGCTGAGGGGGACCGGGCAGTGCGAGGTAACCAGCGTCTTTAAGGTGATAGTTTTTTTGCGATGTCATTCTTCCTACGCGGGTCGTTTTTAAATAATGATGGGGCTGAGCGATGTCAGTACCTTGAGCTTGGCAGCTGAGATGTTTTGTATAAAGTTCCTGCCTCTTTAGCCTGATGGATATATTTTTGATAGGACTAAAACGCCACGCGTTTATCTGGTCCTTGTTTTTCATAAGTTGAAGCCGGTTTCACAAGACGGCTTAACGGGACCGATGCAAGGGGCATATTTTTGGGGTTTTCGCGGATTTATCTCTGTGCTGTGCCTTCTGCGGGGAGCAGGCTAGGAGCCTCTTCACCCTTCAAAACAAACTCCTTTAATTCCGATTCATCCCCTCAGTATTGGCCCTACCATCTCCGCGCTCCTCTGGAATTGACACTAATTTCATCCAGATTCGTCACTGCTGGAAGCAGATTTACCTTAGAATAGCAAAAATAAAAGAGCCGTGCCAAGGTATTTAACTTGCAGGCTTTGTAGAGGGGGGAAACTCTACAATCTTGGGATCTTGGGATCAGACGCGGAGAAGCAGAGCCTGCCGCGGAAAGCAGGACCGGGGGATGCCTAAGGAGAGATAAAAGCTTATTCCCCAAATCCTCCTCCTCTTGCAGGACAGCCCTGGGCTTTAACATACAGCAGCGGCCGGCAACAGCGGAGAGGGCAGAGGGAAGGCGGCCATCCCGGCCAAGCCCTCCCCTCCCCGCCGTTCCTCCGGCCGGTTCCCGGTCTGTACCCACCCGCTGCCGCCCCGGGGCCGCTGCCCGGCTGGCAGGGCTGGACCCCCGGAGCCGCCCAGCAGCAGAGCGCCTGGGCGCGACCTCCTTCCCCTCCGGCTCCTCCCGGCGCGGCGGAGCGGGGAGAGGATCCCGGCCGCGGGAGGGGCGGCNGCGGGCACTGCGCCACAGGGGGAGCCCCGCGCCAGCGCCGCTCACTCGCTGTCCTTTATTTTTCCCCGCGTGTGGAATTTCAGAAATGAGCTGTCACGCCTGGTGTGTAAAATTAGTTCTTCCTATGAGTACTGAAGCTGCCTAAGTTTTTGTAAGAGATAGGAGCCGCAGTGGGTTTTCCCCCGCAAATCAGAGAGGAGGGCAATATCCATACACCACTGTACAAAGTGAGCGCACCTGGAGAAGGGAAGGGGGAGCAGTGGCAGATAAGATTAGGGCTATGGTTTCTTCCAGGGAGGGTGAGATATCAAAAAATTGTTCTCTATTTTGCTTTGTCAGAGTAGAACTGTGAATTCCAACTTTCAGGTCATTTCAAGCCAAAAGCAGTTAAAGGAGATGGTTACTATGGCAGCCTCTGTTATTTTAGGGCCTAGAAATTTGATTTTAAATTGTGTAAGCTTAGTTTGAAATGTGTCGACTACCCTACAATAAGAAGGAGACCCCAGTGGAGAGGCTGCACTGACCAGACCAAGATAAAACACTGTTAGGAAGCTGGACTGAATTTTTCTTGTCTGAGCTAAACTGACACATAAATTTCTTCTGCGATAGCCTGAAGAGAAACCTATTCTTGTTCTGCTTGGCTATGTCTTTTCCTGAGCATCTGACATGCATTCAGCTGGAGTAAGGTAGATTACAATGACAAAATATTTGAATGATATCCTCAAAAATGAGGTAGTTTTTGTTCTGTGGATGCAGAAAAGTTTAGTGTTGGAAGCAAGAAATGAGAAGAACTAAAAATAGTTTTAGTTGTATGGATATGCCTGGCAGCTGGAACACCACCAAAGTTATCAGCTGAATTTGGAAACTGGAGGAAGAATTTCAACATTTTCATATAGCTGGGGATCTCTCTCTCCCTGGTATCCATCTTGTCTTCTCTCAAGCAATTCGTCGTACCTTAAAAAGCTGACTCAATAATTCCAATTACTGTAAGCCAACCCAAAATCTGCATGGGAAAGGAGTGAAGGAAAGGAGAGAGCAGTGCATCTTGGGGTGTGGAGGAAGAGTGGAGAATGGGTAACATATTGAGGGTTTTTTCTTGCAATCAGCTTGAACCCTTCTCAGGACATTTCCTCCTTCCCCTGGAGGCTGTCTTCTCTCTCCCCTTCTCGCACCCTGCAGAGCTATCTTTGCACCCATCAAATACATCCTCATCATCTGGCAAGAGGAGCCCTGTGTTTCCTTTTGCTAGCAGCCTGTACTGGGCCATGGCAATTGCTGACATTGCCCATGCTTGGAGTTGGCCTCCTCTAAACAGTAGAAGAAGGGTTAGAAAGCAGACCTTAAATGCATGGCTGGAAATGACAAAGCTGCCTAGAAGAACCACTGCTCTGGTCTGCAATGAGAATTACCATGTTTATCAAGTTCCTTGAACTTCTTCCAGTTGTCCTGAAGTGTAGTTCATTCCCAGTGACAAGTGGTTCATTATAAATGAAGAAAATCTTGGCTTCCAAGACTGCCTTTGTAAGTAGTGAGCACTTGAGTATTGTGTTTCAAATTGAAGGCTCCAAGGCATCTATGGAAGGTTCTGTGCTTTGACTGTTTGGTTTTTTTTGCTTTCTAAAGAGTGGCAGAAGGGAACCATAGTACTCCACCCATTTGCTTGCAGAAAGTCTCTCTATAAAGCAGAGAGGAAAAAACCAGACTGCTCTATAAACTTAGTTATGATAGCATCTGGGAAGACATCAGCCATCACAGTGGAATGACATCAATCCAGACTTTCTATGTGAACAAGCATTTAGTGACTGAACTTTCCTTAGGGCTCACAAAGTTCAGCTACAGAGGAATATCAAATATCCAGACACTTATGAAAAGCTGAGAAAGGGAGGAGTATTCTAGGGAAAAACAGAAAAATCATTCTCAAGCCTGATATTAGAACTGTCTTGTTCAGCAGCTATATTAGGGCAAAGCAGATTTAAACCAGCTTCTCTACATTCATATCACATTATTTATCCTCAAACCACGCTAGTTTGTGACAGGCTGGAAATTAAGACAGGGAGATGCTTCCTCATACAACATGTAATTAAGCTGTGCAACTCCTGGAGACAGGACATTATGGCTACAAAAATGTCTATGTATTCAAGGGAAGGCTGTCAAACTATGGAAGAGAAATTAACTAAGGTTTACTTGCACTACGGAAACCACCTCTGCTCTAAAGTCCACCAGGTACAACTGGCTGTAAGTTAAGAAACTGTGAGGGAGGAGGGGCATACATGGTTGCCCTATTCTTATCCCTATCCTTTACCCTAGGCAAACACATATAGCCAGTGTCAGAAACAGGATTTTAGGACAGGCTGGCCTTTGGTCAGGCCAGGAAGATAATTTTATATTCTCGTTATAGCATTTTTTTTATTTTGACACCTTCTAACTTACCCATATATATGTAAAATAGTAATTCCTCCTCAGATTTAATGCTAATTGAGCAATAACTGAACCAACACTTTGAAGGTAACTTTGTATATCAAAGTTAATGTTTAAATGTGCACATTTCTGCTATACCAATAAGCTGGACTGATGTGAACAACTGGTGTTCCTCTACAAAATCTTGTGCCTGGGATGATTCCCCAGCTCTGCTTTCAGAACTTTCAGATATCTTTTTGTATGACCATATCCACACCAGAGCTCAGACCTCTGAGCCACTGTAATCTCCGGATGTCTTAGGAAAGTCCACACATCTTGTCCAAAACCTGAGTTAGCTACTTTAAATCCAGGGAGGGCTTCCTTGTATTGTAAAATGTGGTACATATATATATATCCTAGTAAGTGGACTCCAGCTCAAAGTTGGTGTTCCATTCTGGCAATGGTGAAAAGTGTCAAAACAATGCTAAAACAAATCCACCCTCTGACTTGGCATCAGAAGCAACAAAGTGTGGTTGAACTGTAGTGCTTACTTAACTAAAAAATTATAAATAGCACTTATTATAGACAACAAATATGTCTATAGGGTAAAGATGCCTCAAAAATCATAGGAGTCACTGGTCCATTATACAGCCTTGAAAGCAATGTTCCTCACTTCTTTTTCCATATACCCCTATTTTTCATGCCAGATCTTCAGCTGTAGCCAGGCTGTTTCACTGGAGAGCACCACTTCTATTATTCTAAACTAAAATTAAGGAAAGTGGCTATGTTTGCCCTGGCCTACACTGCCATTGCAATGTAAACCAGAGAGCTTAACCACATACAAATCCTTGAATTGCTTGGCTTTTAAAGTTTAATCACAGACCCTTTCTTTCTTCACTGCTGAGATTTCCATGTAATTGGAATGAAGGGTGCTGGAACTGAGCACAGGTTTCCCAGTGGCAGCTGCCAGTAGCTGGATAATGCCACTGACATCAGTGCTGCCAAAAGAGAAAAATGGTCTTTTCAGTAATGTTTTTAGCTCAGAATCAAGAGTTCTGGGTTCAGTTTCTGGCTTTGCCTCAGACTTCTAACAATGTTGCATTTTTTCTGCATGTTTCCCAGCTACAGATGAGAATGGTACTGCTTTTTGTCTTTCCCATTTAAAATATTAGCTCTTGGTGTGGTGCATCACCCTGTCTAGGTGGGGCATTCCACATATGACCATAAGGCACAGACAGCACAGTTCCTACAGCAGCCTTTGTGGGATCCTGAAAAAGGCATGTGATGAGTAACCAGACTTGTCCCTCCCACTCGGCTGAGCTTTGCTGCGTGTATATATAACCAGGAGACTCCTCTACACCAGCAACCTTCTCCTTTCCTCATTTTTCTGTCTATCCTAGAAGACCTTGGTTCCTTGGGATAGCAGTTAGCAAAGTGCCGTTTTTCATACAGGCAGATACATAGTTCTCAGCTGGGTGGGTGATGGAGAACCATTTGGTGACTTTTAAGTCAGCTAAAGCCACATTTTGGCCATTACATGAAAGAGCACAATTGGTCTGGTTTCCCAAGGGCTCCTAAGTCTGTCTATCCATCCTAGGAGTGTAGTCTGTCTATCCATCTCTGCTTGGATCCCAACTTTTGAATACACTGAGGGTTTTCAAGTATGTTCTACCTTCAACTATATAGCTATAGAAAAGAGCAGAATAAAAGAGAAGCAGAAACGTAATATGTAACTGCATACCTCTGGAATAAATAAAACCAGGATGCTCTACCAAGTGGAATGACTCAGACTGCTGTCCACTGAGGGAAAAACAGGTAAAACTCAGCTGGTTGCATCTTCCAGTAGGTAGCTCAGCATGGATGCTGGCTGAATTATCTGCATCCATCTTGCTAGAAACAATTGGAAGAGTCAGAGGCAATGCAGGGAATATCTGAGGCATTTCTATTTTGAGCAGATTGTAGAATTCTGTTCCACAGATGTCAGTTCTAAAATTGCATGATTATACTTAGAAGATATTAAGATAACTGTATACATTTCCAAAGTGTATTTTTAAATCTCTCTTTCTTGTTTTAGAAAAAAAATAAAATAAAATGGGGCACATGTTACTCCTATTCGTAATTTTCATACCTATATTGGGTCTCAGTAATGGAACAGAAACTGAACAAGATTTTACTTGGCACTTGAAGAAGATTCCCCAGATTGTGAGAGAAAGAACTTTCTCCCTTGACAGCCCTAAATTTGAAGCAAAAACCAAATTAGAGCTGAACAGTGTATGTGGAATTGAATGTCAAAGAAAACTGCCAGTGCCAAGCTTGTCTGACTTGAAGAACCTCTTATCCTATGAAACTGTTTTTGAAAACGGCACACGCACCCTGACTGAAGTGGATGTCCTCGGAGCAGTGCTTGAGCCAGCTGCAAACACAAGCACACGAAGGCCTTTGAGAAAGAAGAGGCAGATATATGGAACAGACAGTAGGTTCAGCATCTATGACAAGAGGTTTATGACCAATTTTCCGTTCAACACAGCTGTGAAGATCTCCACGGGCTGCAGTGGCATTCTCGTTTCCCCCAAGCACGTGCTAACAGCAGCCCACTGTCTGCACAATGGCAAGGATTATGTTAAGGGCAGCAAAAGGCTGAGGGTGGGCCTGATGAAGACGAAATCCAGAGGCAACGGCAGGAAACGCAAAGGTGCTAAAAGAAGTAGGAGAGAAATTTCTGTGGCCAAAGGGGACCCCAAAGCTGCCACAGAATTAAGGCGACAATCCAAAGGTGATGAGAGAAAGCAGAGGGCATCTGGGAGGAAGCAAGGGACCTCAGATGGCGTGCCCTCCTTCCAGTGGACCCGGGTGAAGAGTACGCACATCCCGAAAGGCTGGTTTAAGGGTGTCTCTGGGGATGTTGCCCTGGATTATGATTATGCTGTTCTTGAGCTCAAGCGTCCCCACAAAAGGAAATACATGGAGCTGGGAATCAGCCCAACAATCAAAATGATGCCTGGGAGCATGATCCACTTCTCAGGTTTTGACAATGATCGGTCTGGGCAGCTGGTCTATAGATTTTGTAGCATTTCTGATGAGTCCAATGATCTGTTTTATCAGTACTGTGATGCTGAGCCTGGCTCCACAGGATCTGGCATCTATCTCCGTCTGAAGGAGCCAAACAAAAAGAAATGGAAACGCAAGATCATCGCTGTTTACTCGGGCCACCAGTGGGTGGACATCAACGGTGGACAGCAGGATTACAACGTAGCAGTACGAATTACTCCTCTCAAATATGCCCAGATTTGCTTCTGGATACATGGGAATGATGAGAATTGCACACAAGGCTGAAGAGAGCCAAGCGTCTGTTGCTTAGCACCCTCACTTCCATAGTGAAAGGCGGCTGCAACAGTGACTGGAAGAGCATCACTCCATGCCAGAATGTTCTTGAACTCAAAGCTCACAAGTAGTGCTATGGTGACTTAAGGAATGCTAAATTTCTAGGAGAGGGGTAGAATTGTCTGACAAAATATTTCTAATTGTAATCAGCCTAGATACGCACTCAAAATCTCAAACTATATTTATGTTTGCAATTGTGATAAATTGAAGTCATTCATGAGGGAAAAAATGGCTGCACCTGTTTGTCATTTTTTTTCCCAGGGGAAGGGTTGAAATATCTCAAACTGGTGTTATTAAACAATATAGATTTTTTTCCAATGGATTTACTTTTCTCAGGGTTCTGTTCCAATTCTTCAAATGCAAGTTGTGCATATAGCATGTTACTGTATGTGCAGAATGATCCAGAGATCTGCATGAGAACAAGACATTATTCTGGCATTCTCTAAAGACCACAGGTCCACGTTGAGAAGCAGGACTATAGTTAATGATTGTTAGTTTGGAAAACTTCCTCTTCTGGTTGCTGCAGGAGCACTCCCAAGGAAATTCCAAATTTATGTAGCTGAGGGTTACACCTTAAAGACAAATTCACTTCATTGCTCAGTAAAAACAGCAAAAGAGAAATTAACAAAAGAAAGTTTCCATGTTTGGAAGAAGAAGACACATTTGGACATAGTTAATGCCTTTAAACATTCTTTGAGAAGCTATAGAAATCTTAAACACATGCATTTGGCTTCCAATTAGTATTTGGAGAGCTGTAGGTTTAGTTTCTAGTCAAATGTTTAGCTTTACCATTGGGTGAAGTCACTGACTCCTGAATCAGTGACTCCTGAATCAGCTACTTGACAATCATTTGAGCTTCACAGATGATATATTTTTTGGGTGCTAAACATTTCTTCAGTTTTTATAAATTACTTTTATACGAGTTCAGCTTCATAGATAGGGTAGTATGTATTAGACTGGGAGTTGGAAATCAATATTTTAGTTTGGCTTTACACAGTTTTGCAAAGTGTGTGGTTTTAATCATGTTATGTTCAGACTCCACCTCAACATGATTCACAGGGCTAACTAAAAATTTCTCCCAACTAAATTATAGCACCTTCTGAATGGTAGAGTTATCCCATGCATTATAAAAGGTATCTTGTTAGATAGCAGCAGTAGTTAGCAAATAATTTGGTTCAATATGTTTGCAGAACCATGTATTTAATGAAGACACAAACTGAGCTTGACTTTTACACACCTTTAAACTTAAACCACCTTCTTAAAAACTGTTGATGATTGCTATATAAGTCTATATCTTTTATTTTATGTCAAGATTTTGAAGTACTCAGAATTGTTATGGTGCTATGTTAATCTAATAACATAAAAAGATACTGTGTCTTTCTGATCGTATCCTTTGGGTTTCAATACTTTCAGAGTATTTACTACCATAGTACTTAATTTTTCTACCATCAATTTATGCTAACCAAAATACATTTTCTTCCTGTACAGGAGAAAAAATTACAAGATTTTAAAATAATTTTTGTTTGTTGGAATCTTTAAAACATGGTTGTAATATCTTTTGATGAAATAAGATGACTTTAAATAACCCATTTTTTTGGTATATGGTTGAAAGTGTATAACCTGACACACTGAATGCGCAGGCAACTTTGTCCTATTATTGCCAAAGCATAAAAATTTAAGACTTGCTTCCATGTCATAACCCTAACAATATTTCATTCATTGGAAGAGATCTCACTTTAAAGGAAACTATTTCTTTTAATGTCAGCCTTTCCAGGGAACACTCAATTTTTATTCCTTTATTATGTTTTAATTTTATTTTGTGTGATTGTTTGCAGAAAACTAATAATAATTTTAAAGTTTAGAAATAAATCTCTAAGATTTTAGGGTTAATTATTTTTTATTTTTATTTTTATTGTTGTTAACGTCTCTATTAACACAGGTGGCTTTGCTGACAGTAATTTTAAATCACCTCAGTCCACTATTTAATGCTCTCACTCTATGCAACAGATTTATAGTATTCTTTAGTCAGGTCTGTAATGTTTTTCTTAAGTGCCTTTTTCCATAGTTACTGTGACAAATAAGGTACCACATCATTAATCTAATACGAGACAACCCAGGTCCTTGGATTTTTTTACAATTATTGTCACTGTTGATTTGGGTCCAAAACTGATCAAGATAAGGGGGCTTAGTAAATTCCTTGTTTTGTTGAGCCTTATTTAGGTGTGCTTCTCAGAAGAAGAAATAGAATCTATTTCTTTATCACTTTGGGAATTGGGAGCAAGGTAAGAATGAAAAATGTTTGATGTCAGCTTCCAAATGATCTTGTTATAATAATCATCTGTTGTAAATATCTCAGCTGCAACCTGAGGTTTCCATACCAGGTTGATAAAAACTCTTCCTTTTCACAGAAGAAATACTAGACGCTCAGTGCTTCATTTTGTGGTACTAAGAGATTAAAGAGGTTGACCAGAGCAATATAAAAATTAATTTCAAACAAACAAACCTCTCAGTGTCTCAGTGCCCATGTGCAAACACATGCAAATATACAGGCTTGGAGAACACGTGTTGTTTTGACTGAGTTTTGGTTGTCAGCACCTTCAGGCCAGGGAATGCAGGTAGAAGAAGACACAGACAAAGTGTTTTTCCTCTTGTCTTGGCATGGTAGGCAACATTGTGGTCTTCCACTTGGCCTAATAGAGAAATAAATGCTTTATGTAGGCATTGTGACTACCTACTACAGGGACTTATGGAATAGGTCATAAATCAAGTACTTACATGCAATCCCAGGAATTTAGTGTCCTGCACAGAGCTCTTGGTACCCACCACTGCAAGTGGGACAAGAATTTCTGAGCCATCCCAGATTTTCTTAAAAACCTGCAGTTACTATCTAGTTACCAATGAGAAAATATGAGGAAGAAAATATCATCTCAGTAGATTAGATCTTGCTGTTGTCTAGGACACCAGCAGCAAGGCTGGGTTTCCAGCCCTTGTGATGTTTCCCTAAAGGATTTTTCCTCTCTCAGGTACCAGGCTGCACATAATTCGTTTTCATCAGTACTCATTCTTTTCCATAAGAGTTTGTATAGTAGATATTTTCATTTAACTGTATTCCTGGCTTTAGGAAAAAACAACTTCAGTCAAATCTTTTTTCTCCTAGAGGGCTACTGGAATTATAAAGTCAACAAGTAACTTTTTTTCAGAGCCAAAGATAAACCTCATATGCAAACCATTAACACACCCAAACCAGCTTCTGCAAGATATTTGTGCATGTGTTTAATCTGAGGCTCTGAGACACACAGTGGAAGTCAAGGGGGTTATCTGCAGTGTGAAAAATTAAGTCTAAGTTTGTATTAACAAAAGAAAAGCACAGACTTATGTAGGGGAATGATTTCTGTTATATGAGGTAAAGAGTACCCAACACTTTAATAATTGCTTAAAGAAACTCCTTGACTCCTTAAGATTTGCCATCTTAATTTTGCAGATTTATGTGTCTATATGGAGTATGAATCAGCACGAATATGGCTTAAATAAAAAAATAACTCGTTCACATGTGGAAGAGAGAAGAAGCTGGGGTGTTCTTTCTATTCTGCTGATAAGGGATGACCTGGCAGCAAACAGCAAATAAAACAGAAAGAAAGAACAAGTAGATGGTGTGGAAGACCAGGAAGATGGAGATGGTATGCAAGGGATAAAGAAAGTGTGCAAAGTAACAGAGGAAATGGCTGCAGGGTAGCAGAGGCACCTATTCTGAGAAAGTGTAGGCAGATGGTAGACACTTAATAGTATGAATGAAGATGTGACATTCACAAGTTTCATGAACAATATTTCACTGTTAAAGATAAAGCTTTTCTTCCGAGCCAACAGCAACAAGGAAAGGGCTGTGAGAGGACTCAGGTTGTAGCAGGGACTGCTAGCAGGCAGGGGTTTTTACCCATGAGCTACAATCCATGCCTGAATTCGCAAGGATTTTGCTTCTGTTCATTCAGGGGCCTTGGAAAGCAGCAGATCTGTGTTCTGACCAAAAAGCTTGGCAGTATGAACCTCCCAGTACACTGGATCACCAAGAGTGTAAGTAAGGGGAGTTTCTCAAACCTGACCTTTTGTTGGGATTCCTGTAAAGGCTGTTCTCCACGGGGAAAAAAAATCAAACAAAAAAATCTGACTTAAGGCATTTAAATGTTGGCTCAATTTTTTGCATGTATCTAGAAATTCTAGGCAATAAATTTTTTTCGAGTGTCTTCTGTTTGTGTTTGGCATCCGTAGAAATTTTATCAACTACTTTTAATTTTAAAGCAAAGATTATTGCAGATAGTTCCATCTACAAATTCGTGGATTTAAGAACTGGGGGAAAAAAAGAAAGTTATTAAATTGAAAGCTTAAAATTTCACTCTAATCTCAAAGGATTTGGAAGTATATTTGGGTGCCCTTTGCACCAGCCTTTTGCTCCAAGTGTCAGAGCATTTAGGTTAGAAACCTCCAAAATTAGCTTTGAGGATTCTTTCATATTCTCCACTTTTTTAAGACTGACAGAAAACTTTAGAATATTTTAACTGTGCAAAATGACAAGCCATTTGAGAAAATAAATGCAAACCTTTACTCTGTTAAGGTATTATATGATGCACTTATTATGTCAATAAATATTTTCTGTTGTTTTTCTTTTCCTCTGTCATGATACAGTTTGTTCGCTATAGTTGTGTTACACAAACTTCATTTTCTAAGTGCCTGTAATGATTTATCAGTGAATCATCTGGGACTTGGTCTTACAAGATATTAATGTCTCTTTAAACTTGTTCTGGGGAAAAAACATCCCTGTCCTCAAGATAATTACTCCATGAGCAAATTTGATGAGTAAAAAAATTTAGTTCAGCAAGGAAATGACTCATAGTCTATGCTGCAAGTTATTAATTCTAAAATAAGTAATTAGTTCTGTTTCTGCTATTTGCTATAGTTACACTTTCTGCTTTGGAGAGCTGTTGAACCAGGCCAAATTAGAAGTATAAGAAACATTATAATCTTGGTTCTTATAATTATCTTAACTCCGTGCCCTTGAAACTGGTGCTGATTTTATCTCTGAGAGTAACAGGAGAGATTTTCGGCAAGGTCAAGAGCTGCTGGAAATATTTAATGGAAAGTTAAGAAATTATTACAGCTGTGATTAACAGTGTGTCTGATACAAGCAATATTTACCAGGGGTCTGGCAAGAGCTTACCCACCAGCTCTTATATGGGTCTTCGCATGGGGGAGAAGTAAGTGCCACAGGGAAACAAATAGGATTGAAAGCTCTTTGACCTGGAAGAAAGTCCTTTTGGGGCTGGTAACAGGGTCTAAGTCTTTTCATTGCTGAAATCTACTTTTTGTCACGATCCGGGAGAATGTCTTGGTGCTTGAGAAATGCTTCTCAGCCTCTGTTCAGGGAACACAAACAGAGACCCAGGGGTGACAGCTGTGTCCCCTGCAGGCCATTCCCAAGGCACTGGAACAGATGTGGTTTCTTTGGTGGAAGATATATTCCAACACATGTTATGGATGTCACCCTCCTTTGGGCCTTGGAGGGCTTGAACTGGAATCTTATCCAAATGTCTATTCAGCCCTAAAATGTTCCCATACAGCTCAGATCCTTGTGCAGGTATTTTCCAGTCATACTCCCATTTCCCACAGTGTTTAACAAAGGTTCAAAAAGCCTTCCCCAAATAACAGACATGCAAATCCTCCAAAGAAGTAGCACCTTATGCTGTTTATTATGCAGGTATTCCTGGTGAATCATTCATTCCTTCTGCTTCAAATATGTCTTTAGATCTTGATAATGGCTAATCCTTCAGTTGTTATTGCTAAGAAAAGAAATCAGATATACTGGAAAAGCCACACAAATATTTACTTGTGCCTCTTGGTAATTATGTACACACCATACTTTTTGCAGTTGCTATGGCTCTACTTTTTCATGTGATGAAAGAGTTTGAAAACTTTGGATTAAACCATATTGGGCTGGTTTTCAGACAAATTACACAGCTGCCCTTTGGCTGCAGTTGCAACATTCTCCCACCCCTCCCCTCCAGTTTAAGTTCCAAATCTATGGATAAAATGCTGTTTAAAGCTTTGCTTAATCAAGGATGAAAGCAGCCAAGAGACAGCACACAGCAGTGGATCCTTTCTGGCTGTATCTCTCTGTGGACATTTTGAAGCGGGGAGAAGAAGAGGACAAGGGAAGGCAAAGGTGAAACCCATGAATAGCAGTAAAAAACTCAGCGCCTTATTGAATGGGAGAAAATGTGATTTCTCTTTTTTCCTACTGTCAAAGGCAACTCTAGTTTTTGTATTTACAATTCCTTTGTGTTTTCTTGAATGATTAATCAGTTAAATATTTTTGGCTCTGTACAGGAATGAACCAACAGTGGTTGGGGATACAACATGTCTTTGAACGCCAGCTGGGGCTTCCCCTCCACAAAACACACACACTAAAAGAGAATTCTAAATTACCCCAAAGGGAATTACTAATAATACAAAGAGGGGGCAAAAGTCACCTCTAAGTAAAGCACCAATGGGATATTTGGGAAAAAAGTGCATGCCTTTATGCATGCCTTTATGCATGCCTTTATGCATAAAGGCAATGGAGACTTTATGGCTACACGTGGCATATGGGTTTTTCTGCCATGGTTGTCTGTGCAGGACACTGATGCATTCCAGAGCTGTGGTGAGTTACACAGTGAAAGAAAATCTATCTGCTGGTTGTCTATCCCACCACCACCCCACAGCAGCAGGGACCTACTGTGCTACCAAACTCTCACTGCTTATTGTGAGTTTGAGCTCAGACCTGGGCTTTATAAACAGTGGATGTGAACAGAGGCTTCCAAGGATGTGGCCACTGACATTTTAGGTTTTATACATCTTGCTCTGCATCTACATGGAGGATGTATGAAGCCATTTTTAATAACAGTGAGTTGAAACAGTAAACTCTTGTAAACCAATGCTGCATCACATTCTCCTTTCATTTACAATGCTTAGTCTTGAAGGGAAATTTGACCCATCACATAGTATATATATTTACTTGTTGTAGAACATTTTACACTAGCCATTTGTGATCTGTAAATTTCTTTCTCTGAAAGAAATAAAAAGGAAGCCAATACTCAGAAGGGAAAGTAGCTTTGTCAGTGTTCAATTTACTGCTCAATTTACTTCCTTGCTTTCCAATTAACCTGGTACAACAGTGATCTGTGATTCAATAATGCTGCTCATTAAACTGATGCGCTCGAGTCTTTCACTTCTTGAAACTGATTTTTCCTTACCAGTTCACGCTAGATAAAATCAGGCATCTGTGTGAAAACAGCGTTCACAAGCTTAAAAAACCCCACACAAACAGCTGCCACTTATTGTATTTCTTTATCTCATATCAGTTTCCAACTTCATTTCATTCTTTACTGCCTATCTTGGATTCTATTCTCTAAATGAGAGAGAATTCCACTTTTAAATTTTTTTAACTGTGCCCATTTTGGATTTTTGCCTCATTTTCTACTCTAACACCAAACACCTAAAATTAAATTAAATAATGCCCAAGCATTGCTGTATAATGAGGAGCTTGGGTTACTGTTTAAGAGAAGCCACTTCAAGTTGCTATTAAGTTAACAGCTGCAAATAGAGAATGAAAGGCAAAATCACTGAAAGCAAACCAGTGTTCATAGCTGTAAGACAACACATCAAATCTGGAGCTAGCATTGGGAAATGCCTTCATAAGCTTTGAGTCAACATAAACACAGGCTGCCAGCTGAAGGAGCAATCTTGTGACATCCTTACAAAACAGCTCTGGGAAGCCCTGACAGGTACTCCTGCCACAGATGCTGATGGAGGGAGAAACCACTGGCTCTGGACCCCAGCAGCAAGCACGGGGTTTTACCTCCTAGGCCCATCCTGCTCTCCAGATGAAACTATTTCGTTTCACTGGTTTAAATGGCTGCAAAAATAGCAGTGATTTTATGCTATTAATCAAGTTATACTAGCTGGGCTGCAAATGGCTCCTATCACAAGATCCACTGTAATGACAGTTTCAAATAAAAAGCAAACAATCCCTGACAGGGAAATCTGCCTGTGTGGGATCCACATCTGCTCCACACCTGCAGAACTCTGGCAGAAGCCTGGTCAGTGGCTGGCTGTGGGTGAGGTTTATTACACCAGTTATTTGAGCCTACTGCTAAGGTAATGTCTTGGTGCAGCAGCACAGCCTTTCTAGAGCTAATCCAAGATCAAAGCCTGGAAAAGGGCAGTTATAGATGTTTCAGGTAAGTCTTGCAGCATTTCTTTACATACCATTTGTGAAAGAGAACATCACAACTCTACTGAAAGGGTGGACTCCTCATACTCCAGTATGTACAATGCACCTGCCTTCCCTCCCCTTCTCTCCAACATCATTAAACTGCACAAATTAAAAGCACTGTAAGTATTGGAAAGAACTTAGGAAATGCCGTGCTTCTTTATATCCCTATTCCAGCCCTTTCTCTAACACCCAAGGTGGAGCCAGGGCTGTAAGCACAGCCTGTTTGCCAAACCCGTGCTGGCCCTCATGTGCTCATCTCTTGCCACAGCTGTCAGAGCCCACATCCAGAGCCAAAATTACACAGTCCTGGGACAGAGGGATGCAACCACCTACTTTTCAAGGCCACAATGTAATTTTCTTTTTTAATTTGGCAAAGACTAGGCTTCCAGGTAAGTATTTTTAGACATGTAAGAAGTGACATTTCCAGATCCAGAAGCCAGCTCCCTCTTCCTAATTTGAAAGCAAAATTTTTGTACATTTTTAGGCTTGTCTGGCAACATCACTGTGGAACCAGCTCCTGGTAGACACATGATAAAGACAGAGCTCAGAGATACAAGACTGATGGCAAGCAAAGTTACCTATGAAGCAGATAATTGCTAAAATAAAATAAAATAAAATAAAAACCATTCTTAAAAAGATTTGACAGGATTTTTTTCTACTGCCTATTGACTATGTGCATGGAAAAAATTTGTTTTGCTTTGTTTTGTTTTGTTTTAGTGAGATTCCAATGTCATCTCCTAGCAGAGGGCTTTTTAGGCAGCTCCACCAATTACAGTATTAGGATTTCAGCAGATCATGGCCTGGGGCAAGCCAAAGGCAGTTGGGATGGTGGTGATGATGATCAACCTACTGATGAGACTGTGTTTTGGAAAAAAAAACCAAATCAAACCAAACAAAAAACAGTCCAGATATTATTAATACCCAGAAAACCTTCCATGAGAGCAGAGCAGTTTAGACCTGTGTCCTGCCTCTCACTATTGTCCCTTCCATATTCACAGCTGTGGTGGTTTGAAATAGCTTAGGTTTTGGTGAGGATGGTCCTTTTCCTTGCACAGGTTTCTTTCCCTTGCTACCTGTGTCACACACCGGTGCCACAAATGAGTGCAACTAGCAAGGAAAAGAAACCTGTGCTCTCAACCTGCTAATGCTACCACCATCCTTATCTGAGAGGTACCTAAAACATGCTGCGTCCTATCTCTTCCCTCACCTCTCCCACCATCCTCCAGAGACCCGCAGCTGCTTCTGTTTCTGTCTCTCCCGCCAGGTGCCTGAGCAAGCCACATGCAGGAGAAACAGAGTTGGAGGATCCTGCATTTGAGGGTCTGAGGAGGACGGATAGTCTCATCTCCTCCAGAGCCCCTCTGGCCTGCCATCTTTGCAGTGTGCTGAATTCTCCCAGGACAGTTCCTGATGCACAAAGAAATACAACCACATGAAAAGCAGGATGTGGAGAGACATTCAGCCCACAGCTTCCCTCTTCCTTCCCAAATTTCTTCTTATTTTATAAAGATTTAGCAGTGCACCACATCTTATTAACGTCACAAGGAGTCCAACGGTGATGCTCTATACTGATATTATTTAAACAGTCAAATTTCTCCCTTTTAAAGCTTTTTAAAATTACTTCATTTTAGAATTTTTATTTTTGTTCTTCTTTTCTCTTTTTCTTATTTTTTTTTTCTAAAATGGCTACACACTATGAACCAATGTATCCTGAAGGGCAATTGCTTAAACTACAGCTCTTCAGGAAGGTACCTAAGAGCACAGAGCAGCATAGGCTGACCAGAGCCCAACAGTGCAATCCTGCTGGGGAAGGCACAGGTGCCACAGTTGAACAGAGTGCAGAGAATACCAAGATTGAACTGATCCCTAGAAAACTTGATTGGCAAGGAACGTTTGAAGACAGAGGGCATAAGCCAAAAGCATGGCCATGATAACATTCTAAATACCATCACTGCTACTGCAAAGAACAAAGAGGGTATCCCTATGGGCAGAAGAAATAACAGTTCCATAAGCAGCAAGGAATGGTCAGGTAATACACCAAAAATCCCCAGCAACTCTTTCAGGGTGAAGGTGATGATGTTCTTCAGTAGTGTTTGAAAAGGCTGTGGAATGATGGAGGTCTAGAAAAATCTGCCTTGTATCACCCAGTTTTGGTTTTAGAGCAGGGAACTAGAGTAGATAAATGTGATTTCTATCTTATCACCCTGCCTAGCAGTCTTAAAGTGGAAACTTCACGTGCTCTGAATGCACTGCCTTTGCAGTGGAATGCAGAAAGCTGTCTTGGTCTTGTTTATCTGTAGCAGAAAGCCAAATTTTAAATGAAACAGTATGCATAGTTATGCTGATCTTTTATATTGGCAATAAAATGCTTTGGCTAACAGAAAAATACTGTGTTTCACACCAGAGTCTGTCCCAGCAAAACATAGACTGGATCAGCTTAGATCTTTAGTTTGGCTAGGGAAAAATTATTTCATTTTAGTTGCATCTCTCCTCCATCTCTGACAGATCTATCAAAATACTTAATACAAAAGCTTCCAGCCATTGTAGGTTCAGTTTTGAATGGAAAACTGTGGCTGACATGCTGAACTCTGCTACTAGAAAAAAAATATTCTCAAAGCCTGCCAGCTTAGCATTTTAATGGTCATTAAATGACAGAACCACATCCATGACAGGCCCTTCATGCAAACTGTGCTGAACTGGGTTGTAACCCATACATGAGACCAGCTACTTCATTTTAAGATTTCCAGAGCGACCACTTGCAATACTTTAGTGGTTACTAAAGTTAAATTGGTTAAAATGTGAGTTAGGACAATTCCTATGTTAGCCTCAAAGGGGTAATGGAATGTAGATATTTGGCCATTTCTCAGTACACACTCCTCATCTAAAGAGAGATGGAGGTTGTTAATGATATATTTGCAAATTCTTGGAGGTATTTCTAAAAGCTGTTAAAAGCACAAACCACCCAAATCCAGCCTTCAACATCTGATTGGGGGAAAAAAAAAAAGAAGATGTCTGAAAAATCCACAAGCCAGGCTAAATGACATAGTAGGATTAGAGTCAATCTTGATGATCAGTCATGAAGCCAAATGTCTAAAGAAAGAAAATATTTTAACAGATTCACAAGCCACTTTATTACAATAAATAATTTCCAGGATTCTAAAATCACGGGGAAATCAATCCTAGATACAAAATACTATATTTTGGGTGGACAGAACAGTGTAACCCTTTTCAAAATTACATTTTTCTTCACTGAATGTATATGTGCAAGACATATCTATCAAGACTTAATATTACATCTTAGTAATCATCAAGAACATAATCTGTCAGGCTATGTTTTAAAACCTCCAGAGAACAAGTCTCCACTTAGGAACCACAAGGTACACTTTTTTGAGATAACTGAAAATCCTGGAGAAACCAGGTAGGCTTAAGTATACATGGACACAAGTTTTACCTGTCCTCCAGCAACATGGTCAAAGAGCTGCTCATGAGAAATAGGTTTACTTGGTATCTCAGACTAAAGAGTGTGGGGAGCATTAGAGAATGATACACACACATTATTTTTATAATTGTTACTTACAATCCTAAAAAAATAGCTGAGCGTTTAAATAGAAAAATCTGTTTACTGTCACTATGTAATCTTTTTATGTTATTTTGAAAACAAACAGTATTTTTTGTATGGTCTCTGTTACTCAATGGGAATCATCTCTCTTGTCTGTACAAGGACTATGGTAACAAGGTGTTTTCATCTGCATATTTTGGATTTTAAAATATTTCTAATAAGTATAAAAATATTATAAAAAAGAAATTATCCAAATAAGGCAGCCTCATTTAATTTCACAAAAGTTTAGGAAGATGATTTAAAACAGTCCATGCACAAATCCAGATGCACTGCTGGGTGATGTGCATACAACTTGAATTGATGGAACTTTTATGTCAATTCAAAATTAGGTTCAGTGTGTTGAATGCTGCCTTGCCTCTCTCCCTATCTGGGCCTCGAAAATGTCTTAGAGAGTAAAACATTTCAGCCATCCTACATGAATCACAGGCAGTCAAATATTTTGAGAGAGAAGCACATTTCCAGTACAATTTGCCTTGGAGCCAGAGGCTCTTTAGGCAAATTCTACACACTCAAATCTTGAAGAAAACAAAAAGAGGCAAGCAGCTGGATTTCCATCAATACAATTTCTGAAATGAGAGTGACGGGAAAGTAATTCGTGCGCAACATTGCAAACTTTCACAAAGAGAACTGCAATACTTGGGACCCAGGCAGCAAGGAAAAGTCACCAGCTACCTCCAATCTTAAATGTATTAAATTATCTATATTTATTTGTTTATTTAAATATATATTCAAAATCGGGACAGCTCATGTCCCACAAAACACAGAGCTGGGAAAGCTCAGCGTGTCTGCTCACCCCTGAGCAGCAGGGATGATAGACAGGTGCTGGATATTGTCATGATGGGATGGAGGTGAGCTGGGAAGTGGGGATTTCTATACACTGCTGGAAACCTCTCTTTTCAAGCACAAAGGGGAAGATGTGCTCTATCTCACAAAGGTATGTCCAAAGAAACAGATCCTAAACCAAAATCTCAAAGTGGTTGTTAACTTTTGTGCAAAGGCAGATTCAAAGATGCTCTATTACCCAAGCCACAATTTCACACAATCTTACTTATGCAGTATACTGTTCTCATGTTACTATTTCCCCCCTGCCTCTTTCTTCCTTTGTTATAAACTTAGTTTTTCCATGTTTCAAAAGAGAAGTGATTAATTTCTGTCTTGATGTTTTTCAAAACAAATTCAATACTGCTCTTTCAGTTGGCTGGAGAAAGTGTGGGATTACTACAGAAAGGAATAATCACTAAAAACCCTCTTGATGGATCAACCCAGACTGACAGGGTGTAATTACAGACACATCGTAGACACATAAGGCATAATCTTAAAATTAACTTCAGAGTTTAACTTGTTCTATGCTTGCATCTCAGTAGCATTTTAAAAAAATCCCTTTTATTTATATGCAGATACACTTACAGTATGAAAAGCTATTTCTTTTAAAGCTTGGTGTCTGCTTGCAGCTGTAAATTGTTCTTGTACACAAAATCTTTTTGCTGACATTTAACACTCACACTGCAGGCCTGCAGCAGCATACAGGGCTGAGGGCACAGAGCTGCCCCCTCCCTGGGGTCACTGTACCCACAATGTTTCAGTGCCCACCCCCTTCCTCAATTACAGATAGCCTGCAGCCCCAAGAGCAAGAACACACCATTTATCCTCACACCATTCCCTAGTGCATCCATCTTCTCCTGCCCCTCCTTAATGCAATACTATCCTCTCTCCCACACAGTCAGCCTCTTCCCAGACTTGGACAGGCAAAAGTACAGACAAGGACAATGGAAAGGTGATGTTCTTGGGAGGGTAGGGGAGGATCCCTCCTACCCTGCGTCACCAGATCCCACCAATCCCTGCACTTTTCCAAAAAACAACTAACCTGTGTCCAACTACCAGTTTAAGTCTGAAAGGTCGGCTCAGATTGTGCACTTAGTGGTATGAAATCTCTGCTTCAAACAGAGTGGGATAGTGCTTTGGCAGGACCTGCAGGACCTCTTAAAAAGATGGCTACTTTAGAATTTTAGGATATTGAGGTAGATGGAGAAATCTCTTCCATCACAATAAACTGTATTTTGAAAATATGGCTCAAGCTTGGCCATGTTGCACCATGAGCGTTGTTACGTAGCTGCTTTACAGTGTTGCAGAGTGGACATTCACCAACCCTTCCACAGGTTCTCCAACACCATCAGAGAACAGGTTTGCTCTCTTTAGCACTCATAGCAGTGCATGTCACACCCAGACATGCATTTCTTCACTTGTTTCAGTTTCTGTTTCTGCTCTACTGCCTTTGCTAACTCCCAAAGGCTACTATTCTTGCACTTCTAATTGCATGCAGAGATGCCTTGGGCAATGAAGCAAGGATCGGAATTCTGCTGCCCATATCACTTGCAAAGTTTAATTAAGGGAAAGGGAAGAGGTGGTGAAGCTTCAGGAGCCAAGATCTGGAGCAGAAAAAATAGCAGTGCTGTCTGCTTTAAAATATGCATAGCCTCTCTCCTTCTGTAGTCCCATCTCTGAAATTCTTATTTCAACCCTTCATTACCACTCAGTGTCTGCCACTTCCCACATTGCTCACAGCACTAGCAGTATATAACACGTGGAGAAAAGATTTTCTATTTTAATAAAATTTCTGATATATTTCAGGTCCTGGAAGGTCTGAATCACTAACTCAGTGTATTATCTTTATGTCAGTGCCACTACTCCTACCACAACAAGTTTCACTTGGCTTGTCTAGGCATTAAGAATTATGGGGATGTTTTTCCTTCCCCATGCAGAGTAAGTTATCTGAGCATGCAGCTCTTGTTCTGGGGTGAGAGGTGGGGAAGGAGGGGCAGGAGCAAATGTTCATGTGACAAAAACAAAACAATGTCAGCTGTGGCCACTGGACATTTCATGAGCTAGATGCTGTCTGCCTCCAGTAAGTAGTACCTCATAATATCAAAGCAAATTGGAAGCAAATCTTCCTTTCTTTGCCTCTCTTTTGCCCCCACCCCAGAACAGCTTTTGCTCTCGACTTTCCTGCTTTTTTTTAGGGCAAGTCACCAGCCTTTGCAGCTGCCTTACTAAGTCTTAGAAATGGACGTTCAGTTAGCAGCCTGACTGTGCAATCAGCCTGAAAGGCTAAGGTGGTCCCCAGGATCTTAGAAGACAACTCAGAGGTCTAGTTCTCACCATCCAAGCTTTCATCTGTGGAAACACCAGCATCAATCCAGAAGCCATCAACTCAAGCTACAGTACATTTACAGCTAAAATTTTCAAATAAAGCCAATTAAAATTAATGAACAAATGAACAAAGAAGTGGAGTAGGAGGCAATGCTAACTCCAAACATTAAAAAAAAATGAGTCCATTCTGCAGAATGAGTTGGATTTTTCTCAGACCTCTGCACTAGACTGAATTCAGATTCTCCAGGTGTTTACCACTCTTTAAGGTACTCATAGCTTAAGGGGTAGCTAAAAAAGCCTCACGTGGCCAGAGGTGCCAGCTTTTAAAGAAGTCAGCACACAGGTCAGCAAGAACTTGGATAAGGGACATATCATCTTTCTGAAATCTGTCCTCCCCTCATGAAAAATGCAGGGGAAGGAGACAGTTTCTTCTTTCCACAGATGGGAGCACTCCTTTCCACCCACTCTTCCCTACAGCTTGTATTGAAAAGTGGTGAGTCATAGCAGGACACAGACACGTTCGTGCCTGGATGATGAAACTCAGATGATAACAAGAACATGTTCTTGTCTACAGGCCAGGAGACAACCACGTGGTTCCCTTGCAAGCCAGGTTTTATAATTCTTTTGTGCTAGGGAGAGCAAGTCACTTGTTTAGCCTTAGTCAGCATTCAGGGAAATACACTGGCTTTACTTCCTGCAGGGAACAAACTTCTAGATGCTTTTCCCCCAAGCTTCCTTCTTGTCCAGGCTTCTATTTGCTCATAGGATAACAAATTATACACACAAACACACACAGCTGTTGGCCATGACATCTACAGAAAACTAACCAAAATCAGGACCAAGGGCTGTGGACATGGATGAAGCTAACTGTTCTGGGTTGACTTTATGAGGCTCGTTATCCCCATTCATCTGTGTAGCTCACAAAATAAGTTTTTGCACCTTTAAGATCGATTCTGAGAGCAAAGAGGGGGAACGATGAAGCCCGCAGTTTGTTTTCACACTTTGTTCTTCCCTCCTCCACATCCCTTCTGCGGACGGTGTGGCTGCAGCGGGACAGAGCTCTCCTTTGCTTTTTAGTTAGTTTTAGCTAGCTGAGGCAGAGAAGTTCTTTGGACTGTGGTTCTTTCTTTTTCTTTGGACCTGTTTAAACCTGCTCTGGACTGAACACGCAGAAGAGGACCAGGAGCTCACACACCCGTGGCCCACCAGGCCAGGCCTGGGCCGCAGCATTTTCCAGTGCCAGAGGAACTGATAACAGCCTGGGACTCTCTGAGTTCATCATCTCTCCTGGAGTGGCAAGAGTTTTATTGTTTAATATTGTTCAATTTTCTTTTCGTGCTGGTGAATGCTTTGCTTGCTAAATAAAGAGTTTTTTCCACTTTTCTCTAAGGAAATCTTTTTCCTGAACCAGTTGGGGGAGGGGCCACTTGAATTTGCTTTCTAGAGAAAACCCTTTTGAGGATTTTCTCCCAAAATTGCCCTAAACCAGGACACTAACAGAGAAAGTCAATTACTCTGCAGCAGCGGCATGTACCCTGCAAGGAGAAAACCCTCACTCAGAGGTCTGGCCCTTGAAACATGACATTGTAACCATTCTTTTGCAATTCAGTGAGTAGAAGCTCATCATCTCAATTTGAGTAGGACACTAATGAACTGGTCTAAATATATTGACTTGCTTGGTTATGATTCTCCTCTGAAAATGCAGCCCTCACCTTGAGGAGACATGCACAACACAGTGGTAAAAAGTCAAGCATTCCCTGCATTTGGCAAGACACAGCACACAGGCAGGGTAGGAAAAGCCTACCCTGGTGAGCCCTTCTGGGAGTGCAATTACTGACCTTGTCCAGGCCTTCGTACTCAAATAGTGAGGAAACACAGTGATTCACTCAGCCTTACTCATTTTTAATCCAGAAAATTGGGATGCAACTGAGAGCTCATCGTAAGGCTGAGGTATAAAATCAGTGCCCTCTTTATCCTGCCCTGGGGCATCTGAATGCTGCAGTGCCAGGTGGTGGCACTGTGACACGAGGGTTCTGGGGTCCTCCGACTGCAGCCCTGCCCCCCACCCACCCTTCCAAGGAAGGCCTTTATGGTCCTGGGGCAGTCCCTGTGCCCAGGAGGCCCAGGGAGCTGCTCCTACCCGTGGTTGCCATACACTGGGCACAGCTGAAAGCAGCTGGGAATGGTAGTGAGATGAAATTACTGATGGGGTTATTCAGATACAGAAAAGAAACTATAAAAAACAATCCTCTAGCACACACTTAGTAATTAATTGGTTGCAAAATTGGTGCAATGAGTGCAGAAAGCTGTAGATGTGGCACTTAGGGACATGGATGAGCGGTGAAGGTAGCAGTGCTAGGTTAAGAGTTGGACTCTATTGTCTTAGATGTCTTTTCCAATCTAAATGATTCTATGACTCTATAAAAGTCATTCCCATATGCAGCAGACTCATCCATCAGTGTCAGGGCCTAAACACATTTTTCCCTTCTCAAAGTACATAATTGTGCTCAACATCTTAATGAGTATGAAACTGGCAACAAGATATTTACTTTGATCAAGGTGTTTATTGCATCTCAGAGGGCACACATGCACTGGGGTTTTTTGTTTTTTGGGGATTTTTTTTTTGTTTGGGATTTTTTTAACTGAAATACAAAGAAAAGTCATTTTGAAATTAACTTTTTATAGAACTTTCCCATTACAGTGTATGTTATCCCCACAGCAAATTCAGATACAACCACTTTTAATGGTACCATACATTGATTAAATAGTTCATTTGAAAGACTTTAGGTGAATATCTTTCCAACCCAATATGCTTTTACAGAGAACTGCCAAGCCACTTGTAACACTGATCAACAGTGACCTCATTGAAGAGTCAAGATCTTACACCAAGCCATCAGCAGAAACAGTATGAGAACAAATAAAAATTAAAGAAACACAGTATGTACAGTAAAGGGCATGGATCTCCGGATCAGAATTAAATCTAATCACCAATAGTACAAAAGCTACTCACAGCGCATTCGGGGCAATGAGAAAACACTATCCTAAGGCATACACAGGTAAGCACTAAATTAAGAGATGTACAGAAGAACTGAACAGAGATGAGTAACATCACTTTGTAATGTTTTGACTACAGATATACCAAAAAGTGCTCTCGTATTTGAAATCCCTTAATGCCAGTACAACTATGGTTGCTTTTTCCCAACAACATGGAGAGAAACTGACCCTTTACTTATTTTCAGTGCATTTAGCAAGAACTGATAAATATGCCAATTATAAATGCAAAAACTTAAACAATTAAATAGATTAAAAAATAAAAACAGCAATAAATATGGTATTCTTTCAGATATGATTTTTCATTCCTGGTAAATCATTGAAAAAGAATTTGTTATGGAAGTTTTCCTTTATATTACTTTAAATTATTTTAACATATACAGTGCCACAAAAATAAAACATTTTTTTCACGACAATTGAGAGTCCTGTGACTGGAAAAAAAAAGTATTCTGCACAATTTCGTAAGTATTTTCTTTACTATCTGGTATTATCACACTATGCTTTGTAACAGATAAAGGAGAAATTGAGTCCTAGGGAAACTTTGGGTGTCCTCAAAAAGTTATATACATTGAAACCTTCAAAAACCACAGACATTGCTCCAAATGGCTCACCAAACAACAGCTGCATAATCTGCCCCCGTGGGATAGGTTCAGAAAAGCACTAGAAGGCATCAGAAACATACATCCATTGTTTAAATTGTAAAACACAAATAACCCAAGTACACAAATTTCAAGAGAGTAGGGATAACAGCTAAGGTAGTACACATTCCTAATGTTCACTTTCACAGCTGTGCTACACGTTTCAGGAGGAAGAGAAAGTCTGAGTAAGCACTGGGTTTGGTACTGGTGGCTCACTGAGAAACTCTGAGCATCCATTTGTAGACTCCAAACTCATGTTTTTAGCATCCAGTCAGAAAAACCGCAGCTGTGAATATAGAAAAGTATTAGATGAAAACTGATATAAAGAGTTAGTAAAGCATATTCTACAAAGAGCACGAAATCTGCTCATCTCTTCACACCTCAAAGGATTTACCATCAGATTCTAGTGAAGTAGCAGTCTTCCCACAGCCAGTTATGAATCTCTCTATTATAAATGTAAGTTGAAAGCAGTGAGTCCCAGCAGGGAAGGTGTATCTCCACTCCTGGCTGTCTCTGCCAAGTACCAGAGGCAGAGGTGCCAGGTACACCTCTCTGGGGCTGGAATTTGGAGAAGGGTGAAGTGGGACTGGGAGATGCCTGCTAAGAGCAGCCTGAATCACTGCTGCCAGCTCCAGTGCAGAGTGGGCTCAGAACAAATTATAGAATTAAGCTCTAAGAAGGAAGAAAAATGACTCATGAAGAAGGCTTTAAAGTTATGTAATGATTGTCCTCTCCTCACCTTATTCTAGACACATTCTTCTAGTCTTAATTGTAAAAATGCATACCTTATTTCTGCATTATTATTTTTTAATTGGCTTAAGTGTTTAATTCAATTTTATATTCCTACTTGGCCCTCCAGGACCATCAGAATAATGTTTTGGCCTTTATTTCCTTCCATTATGCAGTACTGTTTTTTTACTTCTCCTCCATTTTTCTTTGCATTTACTCCTCTGTTCTTCCCCATTGTTGCTCTACACAGCACTGCTCAGGACCTCTCAGCCTTAGCATTCAGAAAAGCAGTGCCTTGAAAAATTGTATGGCAGGGTAGAACATTAGCTGGCAGCAGTAAAGAGCTGCAAACAACTTTCCTTTGATGACAAGAATACGTAAGTTTTTCCCCTTTTTATACCTTCACACCTATGATACCAAATCTGTTTCAACACCCACAAGACTGGAACAAACCTCTTCTGCACCATTTCCCCACCCAGTATTTGTACCCTGTTATCATTCTACGTGTTTCAGTAATAATTTAAAGGAAATAACCAAAGATGAATGCTTGGACTGAATGGAAACAAGGTAAAAATGGAAGTTATGCATCGAAGATACTTTTTTTTTTTTTGCCAAAAGGAACTGTCAGGAAAAGTTATCTGTGAGTCAAGCTTTCAGGCTGAAGTTAAGACTGTGGACAGAGAATTTGGCTTTCATTACAGTGCATGTTTCTAGCTCTGCAGCTGCGATTTTATCTGTCATATTCAACCTAAACAACATCTGTGTGCCAGACATGTACCACAGTGTGACATGCTCGAGCAGGCAGCCACAGAATACCTTATCGTTTACAAGAAATCCTTGATGTTAAGATCCGCTAATGGGTCCTTTGTTGGAGGTTTCTTGGGGCTCTGAGTAGCAGGAGTTGGGCTTGGAGAAAGCTGACAGACGCCAGCCAGGAAGGCAGGAAAAAAACAAAGCAAACAAGAATACACAAGCATTAGATAGACACAGGCAGTTCTGACACAAGCACACTGCAAGCATACAAAGTTCTCATTTGTCTGCAAGTTCAGCATGGTGCCGTTTTGCTCAAGCATTGTTTGGATTCCATCTTTACTACAGGATTAACAATGTTTGGCGGGTTTAATGGATAGGGCTATAGACACTGTAGATACTAATTAGCATAGCTTCAGATCACTCCCTCCCTGTAAAACAGAATGGAGTTAGGGTCTTGAACCCAGACAGGAGAAACAATTGTTAGATGTTAAAAACCAAGGTTCAGAGCAAGCAGAGCACATCCTGCAGGGTACAACTGAAAATCCCTGTGACTGGCAGTTAAGTACAAATTATTTGACATTGGTAATGTAAATGAGAGTCTAAAACAAACTGGAAACATGACTAGATCATACTAGGTTCCTCCTTTGATAGCTATAAAAATCGTCAGTTATTCCATAGAAAACATCCGTTTTGAAGTTCCATGCAACACTTCTGACTATGGTGGTCAAATGATTCTCCCATTCTGTCCTTACTCCTCCCCATTCCTACCTATAGTTAATTTTGGTAGGCTGTGAACAGAATAGCAATGCCTGAGAGCTCCACTTGGAGCTTTATTCAAATATCCTCCAAAACCAGATCTTGGATGTAGTTAGCTGTAGGAGACTTTTCAAACCTGTTCCATTGGTCTCATACAAGGCAACTGAAAAAAAAAATCAAGGTGGTTTATGTGATTTGCTGCAAGGCAGGCAGCTGATCCTTGACAACATCTACAGACCCAGATCTAGAGTTGAGCTGAGCTAATGCACACACACAAGCTACTTCCTAGAGACATGGAGAGCAATGAAACATTCGTGCAGCAGTGACACTCACCTGTACACCAGGGCCAGTGGCGGCTCCAAACGGGGGCCTCATCATCGGCTGCCCGTACATCACCGGCTGCTGGGGCATCATGGGCACCCCTGCACCTGCTGGGGGCTGCAAACCAACACCAGGGTCAGCAGGGGCTGGGTGAGGCAAGGAGAGTGGTGTAGCAAAAGAGACTCACCATCCCAAATGCTGCTCCTGGCTGTGGGACAGGTGGAGTACCTCCTGCGGCAGGAACAGCACTTGCTGGAGGCACAGTTCCTGCCTAAAAAAAAAAAAAA
>VXAX01007979.1:398801-443788 GCA_013399835.1 Leptocoma aspasia
AAAAAAAAAGAAAAAGGCAAAAGGAAAAAAAGCAAAAAACTAACAGCAACCATATGGAAACCACACAGAGTCTCCAGCATTCTCAAAGCTGTTCTAGAAAGTAGGACTCTTATGCAGCACATATGCAGCCTCAAAACCACAATGCTTCAAAGAATGAGAGAGCTGAATGAGTCCTTATGCTCAGCTTGTTTCTTCAGAAGAAAGCAATGGTGACAGACTCCATTCTCTTCATGAACTGAGTCCATTTACTGACTACAACTCAAAATAGGCCCGAGAAAACAGTTTCCTTCTCCTTCTACATAGTGTAAGAAAGCATCCCAATTTCATAACAGCTAACACACAATGGCACTTATTGTAGAACTGTATTTTAGTAAAAGCTTAAGCAGATTCTAAAGCTAAAGGAAATAGCTGCTATAATTAGTTTACAGTGAAGAAAAAATAATTATGCACCAAGATTCATTAAATTTAAAGGATAAGTTCACACACAATCAGAACCATTACATACTTTACTAAGGACAGTTTAGTTTATCTTGCTATGATTTTCAGTCATCTGCATGACTTGTCATGATTTTCATTCAAATAATAAAAGGCAAAAAAAGGTTATCTTCCACTACAATTCAGGAAGGGAGAACTGTTAGTTTAGTAGTCTGACTGGATCAGCACAAGAGCACCTTTAAAAAGGCCACCTCACCTCACTTACCTAGCACAGCCTACACATCATCCCTTTTGGCTCCCTTCTCTGTAACTTCCCATGCAGTGTCTCCTTATAGCCTTGAAGGCATCTAAACCTCTCTTTTTTTCACAGATATACATACAATCCAAATTATTAACAACTCTAAAGAGAATCAGAAAGCATTTAAGGAAGGGATGTAAAAATGGCTGTAGGATTTCATTACTGCTTTTGTATGGCCTAAGCATACTGGCACAATTTCTCAAGCTGTTAGAGGAGCTGCCTGTCTCTATTAGAGGTTGTGCCTGTGCCTCCACATCCTTACCTCCCATCTTTAGTCAGTAGCATCCCACAGCACTTAGAGAGCAGCTACCACACTTACAGTTCAAATGAGAGGGTGTCTCTGGAGATATGCTGGAACTGTACAGTCCACTTCTGTGAATGCTGCATTTTTGTGCCCTTGGTTGATCCTTGCTTCCAGACTAAAATATGCCAGTTTCTTAAGAAGCGGGAGACAAGTCAAGATAACCTGTCCCACATTCCTTTATCAAAACCACTGCATTTTCTGGCTAAGAATTTATGAACTCTATTCCAGTCTGAAAGTTTTCTGGGGAGCATTTCAGTTAAAAACTGTACTGTGCTAGCAGAGTCTTCAAGCTAAAACTGAGATCTGAATATTCAGGTATGTAAAGCAAGAAACTAAACCACACAGGTTAATGACATCAGATGCAGTGATCTGACTGCTTTTACAGGAACACCTTGTAGCTCAACATCCATTTAGATGCCAAGAAAATGGCCATACAAACAGAATCTGCTTTTGCCTCTAAGCACTAGGTCACTTGAGGGAATGGGGTTTGATGTAATTCTGCTGATTTTAATCCTGAAATTGAAAGGTCACAAGGAAGGGAAGAAGTGACCAAAACTTAAGTGGTTCAACACTGACATGAATAAAAGCTTCATTTTTTCATTCATATTTATTTTGCCTGCAGACCTAGGCTTCTTTGGTTTCAAAAAGTACCTAAGTGTATGATTTTGAAGAAATATATACAACACATATATTTCATGAAATGCTATCAAAACTACCCAATTTCCCAGAAAGAGCAATCATTTATCAGATGGTAAAATCACTACAAGATCAGACTGATGCTGCAGAAGCTTGACATTTCAGGCAGTACAAGTCATCAGGTAGTTCACATCTAAGTAAAGCAGTAAAGAGATAATTTTCAAGCTTACAGCACAGAAATGGTTAATCCCTACTGCCATATTCAACCCCACTGGCTGAGAATTGTCTGTTGGACAGACAGTCCAAGAGAAACCATGTTAGAAGCTTCTAGCTAGTTTTAAGCCAGCAGTAGTAACTGTAGTGCAGGTGAGGTGCTGTTAGTATCTCCATGTTTAGCAAGTGCAGTAAGAGATCAAAAAAATAATTCACTTACACTGTACAGTATTGCCCAGCCTTTCTATTAAGAAAAAAAGTTGACGTTACAACTAACACATTAAGTGAAGTACAGAGAATTCTTGTATCTTCCATAACGTTACGGAACATGCTCAGAGTCATGTTAACACCTGGCTGTGGCAGCAAGGAACCGAACTGGTCATGGCCCCCCTTCAGAGCTCTTCCTTTCCTTTGCCAACCCAGCCTTGTTCAAATGGAGGCTGTTTTAAGCCTTGTGAGACATTTGATGAGGTGAGGTATTACTCTTCTTCTGAATACTTTTGTAGCTCACTCATGATCAAGTTGCTCTTGTTCCAAGTTTAGATTTTGTAGCTCAATTTGACCCTCTTCTCTCTAAATTAGTGCCTTCTGATACTTTTTACAGGGCCATCTTACCTTTTCCAACTGCTTTACCCTGCTAAATAAGCTACCCACTCCTGATCTAACATCAGGTACCTGCTCAATATGAATACTGTCTAGTCTTTTGATCTACTTCATTCAGTAAAACTTGGGAAAAACCTATATATTTCTCTCCTTATAGTACATCAGCTTTGGATCAATAGTGTTTTATTTTGGGCACTTGACCTGGGCCTGATCCTGGCCAGATCTACATGGCTAATTACACACTTGGAAATGCCCACAGGTATTAAATGTACAGGCAGAGCAATACCTTGATACATACGCTAGTGTATTTTTCATTTACTACTCAATGGTTTATTTATACTAGCTGTAAATCTGTTCTTAAAAAATGTGACTTGAAATACTCATATAATTTACACAGAAGCAAACTCTTTAGCCTCAGTAGAGTGGAGCAGTCCCTACAAGTATGCTTGCACAGTCTCATCAAATATTGGAAGTCCAATACCAGGGCTATCTATGGATTAACCACCTACCAAGGGACCACCTGGGACACCACCAGTTGACCATGTTGCAGGTGCTACTTTCGGCTGCCAGTTCGCTCCTCCTGTTAACTTTTTCTCTCCAGCATTCCACTGAAGGTCTCCCCTAACAGAGAGGGAGAGAGGTAGGCTATTATTTGCATACTTCCACAGTGAAAATGAAAACCAGTTACAGCATACATTAGCATTAGACGTGCAGCTACATTAGCTTATGGTGTATGCAGTTATTAACAGAAAGATATACTTTCAGTGACACTCAGTTTCAAGGGTTGTTAGCAGTAGACATCAGAACACTCCAAGCTGAAGTCAGTTACATGGTTATAGCCTTTGTGGTGAGAATTAAAGAGCAATTTTACTTAGTATTGACTGAAGGTAACACATCACATATACCCTTGCAAAGTAGGAAGAGGGACTGCTACTGCCTATTCTACTGGGGCCAGGCAGGAGAGCTGCCTGCTAGATGTCTTTGAAAGGCCATTTCAGTGCTGGAAATCTTGCTCAGACAGCTGAAGAAGGAAAGCATTCAGTTCTGCAAAAGTTGATAGATACAAGAGAAACAAATCATTCATAGAATAAAAGGGCTGTTACAAAACCAGGTTTTGTTACAGGCTGCTCTACCCAGAATAAAATGCACCATTTGGACAAAATAGATCGAAGGAAGCTACATTTTGGGGCTAAACCTCATGATGTGTTTGCACATAACCCTCCTATCATCTCCACAGAGGCACAATACATTTTGAAGTCTTGCATACAGAGGAAGACTCAGGTCACAAGCAAGCAGTTAGATTAGGAAGATAAAAAAATAAATGCAATGTTGTAAGCATTTCTTTTTGCAAAAAGAAGCTTATCGCTGCATGGAATGAACCTCTTTTCTACTTTGGAAGTATTTCAATGCCTACACAATAAGTATATCCAGCATCTGTAAAAATATAACAAAACTATTACATATTAGCATAAATTACTGAGGGTAGCTGTACAAATATATGTTATCTGGACTGTTGGCTCATTATAAGCTGTTTGGAAATCAGCTATGCAACATGAAGACAGTAATTTACAGGAAAAAATATTTCTAACACTCAGATTAAAGACAGAAATTTCATAAGCTATATCAGGAACACTGAACCTTAATTATTCAGTGAACCTGTACAGAATAGTATGCTTCAGAATTTTTCTGGACTGGGAGGTCAGAGCATATAACCAATTCATTGTTTCTTAATAAACACTGAAATAGATGTAGTGCTTTACAGCAGAGTAGAAAACTTCCTTTTATCTTTAAGCAAAGTTGAACTTACTTTTTAGAAGTAGTACCAGAAATTCCAAGATCTGAAAATTGTAAGAAAAAAAAGGAAATAAGAAAGAAACCACACGTTTAGCAAATTGAAGCATGCCAAAGCAACAGCTTACATTTCATTGCATCGGGGCTTATCAAGAGCCAAAAAGTTTTGGCTGTCTTCATTTAGGCAGCATCAGAGGACTGGCCACATCTACCTACTCTCCAGGACAAACATCTGAGAAACCCTGCAGATATATTGCACTTCAGAAAGTAATTTTTGCTTCAAAAGCAAACCAAAGCAACTATATTTAGGCCCACAAAATGCTACGTCGTTTAAGAGCACCAAACTTCTTACCATGAATGCCAACACTAGTTTCTGTTCCTCATTACACATATGGAAATAAAAAGCTGTATTCTACATACACATAAATGTGGACATTGCCTATAAGTTTTGCACTGTTTTATCTGCTCAGTCATACATGGAAACTCCAAATATTTTCTTTAATTACTCTTTGGAAGAACTCTTAAGCTAAATTTTAAAGAGTACTCTTCTCACACGACCATTATAAGTC
Source organism: Leptocoma aspasia (assembly GCA_013399835.1). Classification (NCBI taxonomy): domain Eukaryota; kingdom Metazoa; phylum Chordata; class Aves; order Passeriformes; family Nectariniidae; genus Leptocoma; species Leptocoma aspasia. The sequence goes on from VXAX01007979.1 coordinate 403,651, forward strand.
CTGTAAGTCATAAATTACTTTTTTATTTTCTCCTCCAAACTTGGATATAGCAGATGACTTGCAGAAGACATTTCAAGGGCTTAAGAGTCTTGATAACTTCTAAGCACAGTATTTTCCCCCACCACCTAACAGCCACGTCTGCATCACAAGACCAGTTAAATCTTTGTTGTGGTGTGTTTACATATACTAAGAGAGAATTCCTTTTATACAACTTCAGCAGGATTACATCTTAGCCTAGGTGGGCTTCTGTTAGGTTTTTTGGGGGGTTGCAGCTACTGATCTCTAATTACAAAGGCTCTAGCCCTTTTTCCTACTACAGGAAAGTACATATTTAAGTTTAGCATTTCAAGAACATGTTTGGTAAGTTCTCTGCCCCTGAGAGGAGGCCTGTTCTTGAGTGCACTCATCACCTCACTGCTACTCTTTCTCTCATTAAACATGAAGTCAGCTATTTGTGTCCACCAGCTTTGCTGCTTAAACTGCCATCAGACACTTGGGACAATTTTCACCTTTCCATCTATTACAGAGGGGCACATCCATTAAGAGTCTCATGTGCCTCTGAAATGTAGCTGGGATGGTCACACATTACAAATCATACCTAACAAACAAATGCCATTATTTGACTCAGATCCTGGGCTCCGAGAAGGACAAACTCAGACTAAGTGAATCAGCTATCTGAACCAAGCCTTATTCCTGCTGATAGCTTCCCTGTTTCCACAGTGGAACAGGAGGATACTGAAGCAAGCTAAAATAGACAGGTATTTGCCCCGTGGAAAACCAACATGCATGCCACACCACTTAAAACCAAAATTTGTCACTTACTGCCTACTAAGTTTGCAAGAGATGAATCAAGATCACTTCCAAGGCCTTTGCTTGCTGCTGCAGCAGGAACTGTTGCTGTGGCTGTAGGTGCTACAGGTTGACCAGAAGGAACCATAGTTGGCATAAGAAGATCACCTAAGCCATCAAACACTGGAAGTGAAAGGAAAGTGAGTTAGAACAGCAGCTGTGATCAAAAATGCACTGCCTGCTACTCTGCTGTTGCTCAACGAATACAGCACAGACAATCACATCACAAGTCTTACCGAAACACCATTTGACATTAAAAGTAATGCCAACAAGGGCATGCATGTCATTTTACTAGACACTGAATGTACAGTAATCCTCAAAAAGGTGTACCAATGAAAACTAATATGAGAAGACATGCCTAAAAGGGATTTAATTGGAGCACTGAATCTACATAGATACAGCACCACTTCCACATGACACTATTTTTCTTACAACCATCCTTACAGAGATGTCAGATACATAGACATTTGTCAGGAGATATTCATTTAAAGGTTTTTAAAATGAACATCTTGCTGCAAACACCAGTCAGAATTACTGTGGCAAAGGCAGTCTTATACCTTGACATCTCACAGCAACAGGATTGGCAGTCTCAAGATGTTACTATTCACTTGCAAGCAGCAGGGAATCAGGAAAACCTACTAACATCTTATGAGATCAGAAGGAACCAGAACCATCCACACAGACAGTGCTATTCTCCTTAGTCCAGTCATCTAACTCAGAAGTTCATTTTTTAGATCCCTTGAAGTCAAAGTGCTTGGTACATCTCATGCCTGAGTTCTATCTTCTGATCTGTATTTGAGGTACATGCTAATGTTAAGTCAACAGGAAGGGGCAGCATGTGCACTGGCAAGCAACCAAATAACCAAGCAGCAGTACTATTTCCATCTTTTTTTCTTGTACGGTTGTAGAACTCACCAATTTTAAGTTTGTAGCAAGGACCCAGCATGAAAAATATAGAATGGAAGAGATGCAAACAAAATGATAGCAGTGATAAAAGTTTAAGCTTATAGTCAGGCAAAGAACTCTAGGCCAGTTTCTGTTGTGTGTACCCTCAGGTGCCATGCAGGCTCCAGAGCACCATCAGCAGCAGTGGCAAGATGACTTGCCTGTATACTTGATTTACAGAATAGTGTTTTCCTTGTTTGTGTAACTCCTGATTCATGCTATCAAGCACATGCAAGGATGATGTATACACTGGTTTGTATTTTACTGACATGGTAGAATAAAAAATGGGTACAGAGCTCTTGGGCACACACCAGCCTTATCAGGGAAGAACCCTGAGGTTCTTCAGTAAGAAAGAAGAAGGAGGTCACTGATATTGCCTCTACTCAGAGCCTAAATGTGGTGTCATTAACTCATCTACCAAACAAAACACATTAGAAAATTCACAGGAAGAAACCCTGTGGCTCACCTGATGCATCAAATGAACTGCCAGTTGTTGGAGCTGTTGTCCCAAAAGCTGCATCAAAGTTAGGCTGTAGTAATCCAGTTTGAGCTGGAGTGACTGGGGATGGTGATGGAGAGGGAGCAATAAAAGAACCTCCAAAGCCTTTAAAAAACATATAAGAGAGGTGAGGACATTAGAGTTAGCCTTGTTAGACTGCATTTACCAAAACCTCAGTCTATAGAGGGCGCAATGATAAAGACAATTCTTACTAGACCATTTTAAAATAAATAATATTTCAGCAGCCTATGTGAGCATCCCTATGTTTATTAGGTTTACTTCAGTATAATGGAACCAAGAAGCCCTTATAACCCAAATCCTAGCCCACAGCAAGCCTCATGCTCACAGTTGCTAAACTTGAATATGGAAAAATGCACCGGTATCGGAGATCTGCCCTCATATCTCCATGGTCTGTTCTTGACATGAGTTTGTCATGGAATAATGTGGGTTGGAAGGAATCTTGAGGGCAGCCAGCCACACACTCTGTTTAAAGTCAGTCTAATCAAATCAAGTTGCCCAGACGTTTGCCCTGGCACCTCCAAGAGGAGATTTTACTGGCTCTCTGGGTGGCCTGTTGTCATATCAGACCATTACAGTATTCTGTCACTCTCACTTTTCAGCCTTCTGATGTTTTCATTCTTGTGATGGAGTTTCTCACGCTGTTTTTTGTAAACATGCACATGTTTTTCTAACTGTCTTTTTGTTTTTCATTCCTTCTCCTGGGAGGAGAAAGGTTTGATGGACTTTGTCATTGACCAGTGGCGTTGGAGAGGTGGTAGCTTCACCTTCCAATCGATGGTCGTTTCCAGAACCCTATATAATGGGAAAACCAAAATAAAGTTTCTCTCTTCTTTGCCTTCTCTCGGGTGTGGCTGCGTTTGTCTCTGCGTTTCGTGTTGCTCGATAGAGTGACAGTATTCAATGAGTTTCCCACACACATTGCCTTTTTTTACTATCTCTGTGCACCTCCAAGAAGAACCTCCTCTGCATACCTCCTCTGTGAGTTTAGATATCTGTAAGCATCTTTGGCCTTCTCAAGGCTGAACGAGCCCAGTTCAGCCTCTCCTCACATGTCATATGCACAAGCCACCATCTCTATGGCTCTCCACTGAGCTCACTCTGGTATGCCTTGATCCACATCAAGAGATTCTCTAACACATTCCAGACTACCCATGCCCAGCTGTATTCCCTATCTCCCTTCCAGCACATACTATGGTGGTTCCAGTTGCCCTAGTGCCAAAGCTTGTGATAGTGATGCTTTCTCCAGCTGCCTAAAAGAGGCTTCCTCTACTTGCCTCTTCTTGAGGAGGTGGTCTGCAGCAGATACCTGCTAAAACATGACTGACACTAGATCATCAACTGCTCAAGGCAAAGCTCCATGCATTAAACTATCTGCACAAAAGTACTAATTTCCACAGAATCAGACCAGAAGCAGGTTGACCAGATCTAGGGATGACACAGGCAGTTCACTGCAGCAATTCCTGAAGCACAGGAGCCATCTAAAGAGCCTGTCTTTCCACTTCCTGAGTAAGAACAAGGTGCCTGGCAGAAAGGAATGAGCCAATATCCATTAATAAGATTCTGTTTAGAAAGCTCTGGAAGCTTTTGCAAAGCCCCATAAAGTGTCTGTTTTTCCAGCTACAGAAAAAAGGACTCCCCAGCTTCTGGTGAAGATTTGTATGATGACTGGTCTTAATTTGACAGCTTTTAGCCTTGCATAATTTAAGAGGAATACCAGGCACAGAAGCCATAAAAATTCTTTAATGAGCCAAGTTCCTAGTTGTCTAGAGATTGCACAAGACCCCAGGAAAGCCTGCAGAAACAGCAGCAACTGAGTTAGATGTGTTGTCTGGACACCCCCAACTGCCTGATTTTCAGGTTGCTTTTACACAGCCAAGTAAGATTTCTTATAAGAACACGTTATTTGAATACATACTGGGACATACAAGCACATAGTTTAATTGGATAGAAAGATCTAGAAGGGAAAATGGCTAGACTGTTTTATTTATCAGCATAGTTCTGGTTTTGTCTGCTGAAAGGCTTAGAGTAGTAGTAGTAGAAATTCTTCAGAATTTCCTAAGCAAGCCAAGAAGGGGCAGGAACTTATTTGTCAGCAGAACACTTAAGACAATTATGAATAGTAAGTATACCCATAACATTATGCATATAAACACTTAGTACAACCAAACACTCATAAACCATGAAGGACAAGCCTTCAGCCATGATATGAACTCCAGACACTCTTAAATTTAAAACTGGATTACACTGCAGGCTATACATCTGCCATTATCTAGAGTGAACAAATGCTTAGCAGTATGCTGCAATGTTTATAGACTCCCTCTGTCTGCCAAAAAAAAAATCAAATCAACTTGGAGCCCTTTGGAATGTATATTCAAAGCATAAATAAAATAAATTTAAAAAAATTATCTATTCACCCCAACTGCTTCAGGTCTGCTTGAGTATTTAGTCTTAGAACATCCCTTTTATAATTTAGGTTTTGATTTAATGCAACTCATCAGATTAAGAGAGCACATTGCTGAAGTTTAAAGCCATCTGGAGCACAAGTCCTACTTGCATTTAAGCTTAGTTACGGATAACGACATAAAATATTTTGTAATATAACGTTTGCATAAGCAGAATTAGCTTCTGTCCAACAACCTTGTTGAACCCAGTCTCCTGATAACATATGTAACTGCAAAATACTGTCATGTCCCAGAATCTATTAGTTAAAACTTGATCTATGGCCTTAAGCCATCTATAAACTAATACAAAGACCTATTGAAGCAATATGAAAAAATAGTAGTCTCCTACCTTAAAATCTGAAGCAGCCTGTCCTAAAGTTCAGCATGCATTTACACATTATGTCCCAATTTAAGAATCTGGCTTGCTGATTGAGAATAGATGTACGCCTTATTGTTATCTAGACAACTTTTTCCTTCCTGTGGCACAACTAGACAAACTAGACAAGGCACAACACTTCAGTTACCTGCACATTTTGAGCAGATAATTGAAAATGTGGTGATAACCTACCCACCAATTCTACCAATTGTGCTGGTTTTGGCTGGGGGTAGCATTAATTTAAATCATGACACAAATTCCCCTTTCAGAAACACGGGAGAATTTAAGACAAGTCTTCTACAGACCAGAAGCGCATGTGTTGGGATTTTGCTCTCTACAAACTTCAAACTGGGATGGGGACAAGTCACAGCTGTTTAGCTCAGTCACTGTAGCCACTACAATACATGGTATATCACTAATTTTGGAGAATAGTACACGAAGAATTCAGCCGTAGCTGCTTATCTATAGGGTGCAGAGTAAAATAATACAGTTATCCAACCTTTGATATAGGGTGTGACAGTGATGCCACATTCAGCACTAGCAGAGACCTCATCTCACCCAGTGTAAGGAGAGGGTCTCTCATTTCTCTGCCCTTGTGTTCAGAAAAGCATGCTCTCATCATCCCACTCTCCTTGGCTAAATGCAAGACTGCTAGCAAGCCAGTCATTCAAGCTATTAACATTTAGGTATTCAACCCAATTAAACCCAACCCAATTAAACTTTGAGTGAACTCAAAGTTTAATTAGCAGTAAGGAACAAGAAGCATAGCATGAAATACTGCTTTAGTACTACTACAGCTAGCCAAAGAAACTTTATGGAGACACTCATACTCAGTGAACAGTACAGAAAAATAAGGCTGTGTGGGAGGTAGGAAAACAAAGAACATGGAAAGAAGATAATCTAGGTGGTTAGCTTGTACTTCAGTATATTGCCTCCATTATAAGTTACTCTAGTTTTAATTAAAACATATAAAGTACTAAGAAGTCTTGTGAATAAGTATTTTATTTCACTATCTACACGCAAGGAACATAAAAGATTTCAAACACCATTTCCTAGTATTGCTCTAAAGTAACTAGTTTTTAGAAGTTCTTTATTACCAGCAAGTAGGTCTGCAGAAGCTGAGGAACTAGAAGCAGCCTGGGTTGTGGGCTGGGGTTCAGAAGCACTACTTCCAAAAGCATCTAAAGGGAATTCCAGAAAGCATCAGGAAAAAGTGAGGCATTCAATATTAAATACATCAATTAATCACTTATCGAAAGATGACAAAAGAATAGCCACTTCATACATCAGAAGAAGAAAGTGAAACTGCTTGGCCGTCCTTATTGCAGAGCGGTACCATGGATGCAAAGTTCAGGTGGAGAAAAGGATGTACAACAAATCAGCACTTGAAAGAAATCACTTCTTTTTTATTTGGACCTCTTCTCAGACACAAATCAGAGGATTCAAGAGAACAGGGCTTTGGACATGAATGCATTGGTTGAAAGTTTGGAGTAATTCCAGCCAGAAGCCAGTAGCTCACATGAAATCTTTTTAGAGGAATATCTCACTAATGTTTGAAAGGCACTGCTTCTAAGCACCACTTCTGTTCTTCAACGTGCCTAGAGTTTGTTGTGCCCATCCTGATTTCCACCTTGTCAAATCCTGTGATTCAGATACACCCAGTTTGAGACAAGTCACCCTCAAAACTTCAGCTGCTTTGAGAAACGGAACTGAGAGAAAACAGCATGACCATGGAGATTAGCAAAGAAGAAAAAGGACAGAGCAGAATTTCACTGGACATCTGAGGAAGAGCCACACATGCACTGACTGGGGACAGAATGGCAAGTGTCATGACAACAGAACAACCACACTGACAGCTTATTTGCAGTTCATTAAGGTGCAATTTTAAGAACCAGACATGCCAGACTCAGCCCTAAGGCCACACAGGAAAGTAGTGGGAAGGGGAAACCCGCAGCTTTAGCAAAGCGCAAAGGTAATTGAAATGAAGTGATTCAACTCTGAAGTGGTGAGGAAACAAAAATACCCACCACCAAATAGGTCAATCACACCTGAAGAATCCACCTTTGCTGGAGAGGCAGTGGGTAGAGGAGAGGGGGCTGCAAATGCATCCACTGCAGTAAGCATAGGATAAATAATATTTAGTATCAGCAAGGCAACAATGATAGCTAAATATTTCAAAGCCACATGGGCTCCAACAGTTAGTACCACAGGTTTGGTAAATTCGGGTAATAGTCTCCAGAACTGCAAACAGAAAGTGTTACATTTCTCACATAGCAACTGAAAACCACAGTACTTTAAAGAAAACATTGCTTATTAAGCATTTTCTTATGCTTAGAGGAGGATTTATTCTCTGAACAACCACATCATTTACTTACTGAACTTCAGTGTCAGTCACTTCATGGTTTGCATCTTCAGCAGGTGCACATCTTGTGACCAAAGCAGCAAACCCAAAACTTAATATTTCTTGATATTTCAGTTTAAAGATGTAAATTAGCAGTAAGTTGATTTTTTTTTACTTTTGGAAAAAAAATACAAACCCAGAAGTCTGTGGAATGGCCTGTGAAAACAAGCACTCACCAGATAAAAGATCACCAGTGAGAGAACTCTCAGGCACAGGAGAAGCTGCAGGTTGTGGAGATGAAAATGTATCTTCCAGAAATGAAAGAAAGAACAAGAAGTAAGTATCACTCAAATCAGCTTACACCACTGCACAGCCTCAAAGCAGCAGAGTATCAGAAGGATTCTCTCTTTACCTGTACCAAAGAGATCTATGCTAGGAGTAGCATCAGGTTTAGGTGCTGCAGGTGCCTCAGGAGCAGACTCAAATAAATCTAAGGCCAAGAACACAACACATCTTTAACTCATTTTTGAAAGGCAGGACTGAAAACAGAAGTTTCCAATTTTGCACAACATATTTGTAATTAATAGGCTCTCTGGTTTGAAAGCCTAGCACACAACACGCATGCAACAACGAATCGTTCATTTGATACTCCTGACAGATCAATCCACCAGAATCAAAGAGTTAAAAACAAAATTACCACCAAATATATCTAGAGCAGGAGGAGCGGAGGTGGTGGCGGTAGCAGAAGTGGTGGCAGTAGTGGTGGTAGTGGCAGTAGCTGTAGTAGCAGTAGCAGCAGCAGCAACAGCAGCAGCTGGAGAAGGAGTTGTTGCAGGAACTGGAGTGGCTGCACTAGTTGTAGGGGTAACTACAGGAACAGCAGTCTCTGTTGGCTTCATAGCAAAGAGGTCCAGCTCAGGAGCAGCCTCTGCACTACCTTCGGATGGGGCAAAGGGGTCTTGTAAAAAGGAGAGGGGAAATATATGTGTACGCATACTTAGGATCAGTGAGGGAGGAAGTCAAGAACAAAGCAACTATAGGCAATGCACATACTGCAAATACACACACGCACACACAGGAGGTCGCTCTAACATCTAGCTTACTTATCCAGACATGTTACTTAAGTTTTTCTAAAATAAAGACTGTCTAAAAGGCTGAGCAGTCTAGTTACTAGAGGGGAGAACTTTCAAAGGCTCTTTGATGAGGCCAAAAAACCAAATATGACAAAGGATTAGCCAGGCTACTGCTTACAGCTCAGCGGTGACAGAACTGTTCATTAGCACTACCAAATAAACACGAAGTCACTGGGACTCAGAAACAGGCAGTTTTGTTAAGCATGCTCTTCAGTCTTAGGTTTGTTTTTACCAGTTGAAAACAGTATGAAATTTTCAGAAAAACACACTGCCATGTAGTTTAAACCAAAAAAAAAAAAAAAAACCAAACCAAAACCACAAACAAACCAAAAACCAGCAAAACAAGAGACTATCTAATGACAAAACCCACCATTTCCTGAACATGCATCAAGAGCTGCTGCTACAGGGGTTGGGGTAGCTGGTGCTGCTGCCCCTTCAGCTGCTGCAGGGGCTTCCCCAGGAGAAGCTGCAAAGGCATCTTGGGTGCAGTTTAAGAACAGAAATTAAAAAAATAAAAGGAATAAAGAGAAGAAAAATATAGTAAAAGAACCAAGTTAAATTGCATAGGTAGATCCCCTTATACAACATGAATATAATTACTCCAACAGCAAGACAACTCATGCAGCGCAAAACACTTTGTCTCTCCCCCAACCCCACACAAGCAGGTTCTAGACAGGGTTTGCAGATGGAACTTCTCAGGTTGCCAACAATAAGCACAGTGAGTGTAAAAGAAGGCATTATTCTCATTGTATAAGGGTTCAGAGCAGCATGCTCATGTACTACCCAAAATTAACTAATTAACAAAATTAACTTAAGAGCAGATATTAACAACTTGCATGCTCAAAGCCTGTATTACATGTGATTAATCTGCAACTCTGAGTTTACTTGCATAGAGCTTTGCACTGTTATGAATAGCAATCCAATTACTCTGGCAGATATCTGCATCTACCATTTCTAGTCTTTGAGCCAAGTCAGTCATGCAACATCTGAAAAACTTGAACTTACTCGTTTCTTAACAGTATTCCAACTGGATCTTTCTGAAGCCATAACCTGATGCATAGGTTATATTTACTCAGCTTGCTTCAAACAGATCAAGATTGTTCATCTTAACCAATGGCTAGCCAGCCACAACCTGTCTGTCCTTTTAGGATCACTTCTGGGCCAACAAGCCAAGTTAGGGAAAGCAACTAGTTTGGGGTTTTGGAAAGACTTGCTCATTAGGTTTTTTGTAATTTTTTTGTGTTGTTGTTGTTTGCCACTTGTTCTTTGACTGTTTTTTCTTTTTGTTTTCCAGTTCTTAAGTGGCATGCTTAAATTTCAAGCTATGAACAGCATTATTTCTAGGCTTAACCCAGCTTTTGTGCTCTTAATTCTATGAAGTAGTCCTAATGGACACTGCCATTTGGACTATCCTCATAGGCAAGCATTTTCTCCACAAAAAAAGACTGCACAACGAAGATTAAATACTTCAAGATGCTTGTAAAGGACATTTTTCTACTGCTACAAAAATTAGCAAGTTAAAAAAATCTGTTGGGGAATACTGCAGTTGCACTGTCAAATTAGCACAGGAAAAAGCTTAACATGCTTTAACTTGAATGTCAATTTTGAAATGAAAACAACCATTTTAAAAACAAATTCGTGCCAGGTAATCTAAAAAGCTCAAAAGAACATGCATCAAAACTTCAACAGAAGAGAAGAAAGCCCACTAGTCTTGTTCAATAGAATTAAAATGAGTTAGTAGCAAAAAAGGCCTGCTAATAAGCCATTTAAAATATAATTCTATTTTTCAAGTAACAGGGTTGTTCAACAACAAAACTGGATGGCAGTTGTCCAAGTAGAAACATCAGAATGAGTCAAACATCCCAGTGTTATATGTGTACCAGACACTGGTGTGCACCGTGTGGAAGGAATTCAGCACAGAACTGAACTGAAGAGTTTTGCATCATCCTGCTTGGGAAGATGTTTTGTGTAACATCGTGTGTGTTCAGTTTTGCACTACAGGGCCAGCTTCCAGATGAAGGGGCACTCTGGGCTCTTTCAAAAAAATGTATTTGTTGCCACACAAGCTTGTAGGCCAACAGCCCAGATCCTGGTCAACCCTACTTGTAATTATTTCCCAAAATGAAAGGATAGACTCCAGATAACATTTAAGGCAGAAATTCAGAATGTATAGAGCTAGTCACTAGTTCTATGTTGGGATCACTTCAGCCTCAGAGTGACACCTATTCCTGTCCAGATGTAGGCTATTGAAGTAACAGTCATAAATATTCAGGTGGGCACAATAAATACATTGACATGTAACAGTCATAAATATTCAGGTGGGCACAAGTTCCTTCCAGCCCACAGATACAAGGAAACAGTTTGGCACCAGCTTTATTTTTTGCTGACATTTCTGAGTAAGGTTCTTGCCAAGCACAGTGATTTTTTTTAGCATCAGACTTGGGTTAAATGGCAGGTGGGATAAACACCTAAGTTCATACTGGAATCTAAATAAAAAATGTCAAGAGTAAGAACTCCCAATATTAGTTACTCTGGTTAGTTCAAGAAACCTATATGAACACAGAGACAAACCAATCTGAACAGGTGACTCTACAACTCACAGCTTAAACCAAGGGCTTGCCATTGGGTTTTTCTTAAGTTAGTGCTTATTAAGTTCTTTTCAAAAGGCTCTGCCGCTCCTGCACAGTAGCCCTCTGCTAAAATCTAGCATAACGTACAAAAAATGAAACAATTAGATCTGCATATTTTATTATTAAAAGAAGGACAGTTTATTTTATTTTTTGTTCCTCCATATTGGTGTAGTAATGCTACATTTGCACATTCAGCAGTGTAACAGATTTTCCCCCTTTAAAGCAGTTACTGTATTCTTTAGATTTTTGCATCTCCTGTTTAAAAAGTGAATTTAGCTTTTGACTTCTAGAATCAAGTAACATATGGTCCTCACTTGATTTTCTTGACATCCTGAAAACTTAAAGAGATGTTGCTGAAACCTTTGCAAGTTCACACTGCATGGAACATCCACCAGGAGTGACAGGTATATATTATGTACCACATTACACTTGAACTCATAAATATAGTTGTTACTGAAATAATGTGCAAACAAGGGGTTTTCAAAGTCGTTAAAACACTGGAGTGCTTCAATACATCTTGTCTGCAGCAAAAAAAGTGATTTTGCAGGGTGATCTCCTTCATCTCATAAATTCGGGCTTTATTTGATGCCATGGCATCAATACATGACAAATTTACTCACACACATGATACAACTGACTTATAATCATGAATGTATTACGAAACATGTGAAACAATCCTGTGGAAGTCACAAGCAGAGGAAGATCATTGAACTGAAGCATTCACAAGAAACTGTTTCCAGAGGTGTTTTTCCCTCTTCAGTCATCCTTCATTACTTTTTGACATAGAAAACCTGACCTGAGTTATGAAGAAATATTTTACTGTGCTCAGAGCTAGGAAATTATAATAATTATCCAAAGCATTTGTTGTTTGTTTGGTATTTATTAACTAGGTGCTAGCTTGCTACACCAGCATGTACCAGCATAAGGGACATTCATTAGCCCTTAACTGCCAGAAGCCTTCATCACTTTGCCTGTAGTTTCTTTACAGGAAGACCATAGTTCTGCCCACTTACAATTCAAGTGATCTTAATGCCTAATAACTGACCTTTGCACAGTGTCTGCCATGACTTGTTACTCACACTGATTACAGAGCACTGAATAATCCCACAACAAAATGCAACTCAAGAGCACAATATACATGCCCAAAAATACTGCGCCCAAATTCTATTGCTGAGTGGCAAATCAAGGTATTTTGCCTTTCTTCTACCTTTACATTTCTCCTTCACAGGAATGATTCCAGCTGCACTTTGAAAACAGCCTCCTCTTATTTATCTTTGAAACACGATTAGGAGTTCCTCAAGTCGGCCCAGGTCACTGAAGGCTTGCCTATTAATAAGATGGAGTTCTTTAAACAAGCTATGCTGGGTCAATCTTTCATCTGCTTTCCAATGCCATATTAGCAATGAACACATAATGCAGAGCTTATCTCTCAAAGACAAAGCCAGTCCTAGGCAGCATGCAGACTCCTATCAGCTGAAGTATCAGCCATACAGTGGAGACAACAGTTATTCCAAAGCTTCCTCTACTGCTTCTTCCTTCAGCTTGGCTATCTTTTCCCTGCAGCTTTCAGCTTCTTTCCCTACACAGACATTCCCTGAAGACTCTTTACATTCTTTCTCCTGAGATCACTGCTCCTGCACCTTCTCCTACCACGCCTGACCACAAGAAATCATGTGAAGCAACGCAGCACTGGCAAGCTGCAAGAAGTTAAGGTGACCTTGAAGACTCTGTCTCCAGCAAACCTCAAAGGTGAAATACCTACTTAATAAGATTAAGTGTAAGCATGTCTAGCATCACAAAAACTGGGGTAGCAGTGTCTGCCCAAAAACGACCTCTTCTTGCACTGGACACAGTCTTAAGGTAACTATGAATGTTAGTATATGATGCTAGAATATACTTACAGCACAGCCTTCAGGAAAAAAAAACAAAGAAACAAAAAAAACTCAAACCATGAGCAGAGAGATGAAGTTCAATACAGACTCATGGATATTAAGAGGGTCTGTCCACTGGGTGTCTCAAAGGCACTGCAAAAGTATCTTTACTGCTATGTTTAGAGATTTTTCTTATTGAGAACTAGAGGTTTTCTGCTATCATAAATAATAGAACCTTGCTTCATTCTGAAGTGTTCCAGGAAAAAAAAAATCAATACGCATCAAAAGAACAATATAACCCATCGGAGATTTATCGCATTTGAGTGACAAAATACATTCTCTTTCAAGTCACAGAGGTCTGCATACCGCAAGAGTGAAATTCTTTCCACACTGAAGGGTGAAGCTCCACTTCTTAACATGTGTCACTAAGTTATCTAATGATCAGTTAAATCTACAGAAACTAAACACATCCAGGTCTTTGCTTGACAAGCCTGGAAGCAGGCACATGATTTGGCAGTAGCTCTTTTTCCAGGCACAGAGTAGTGGAAAAGGTAGGAAAAAAAAATTGCAACTTGCTGCTGTGGTACTGGAAGGACAAGCACAGGTAGTTGTTTTTCTAATCCTGTTTCAAGTTTACAGTGATTTCTATCCATTTAACTACTATTTCATTTTTCAAAAATCATATACCTATTCCTAAATTAATCACTAAATTACTAATTAATTTGCAATTTGAAGGTGTAGTATCCAAGACTGGCTTGACCTCAGTGCTTACATACCATAAGTTTCACACTCTATGCATCTGCAGGGTTGTTAATGAGCACAGGCCCTGGCTTCTGTGGCCCTGGCCCTTCTTCTCTTCTGAGAGCAACCAACATCAGACTCTCTCTTGCTCCTAGTGGCATCCAGAACCTTGCCCATGACAATTTTGAAGCTGCTTCTCAACTGGCTGATCTTGTGGCATTTGGATTACTATCAATCTTTGTAAAACGAGGGGTAAGCAGCAAGCAGCACTTGTATTCCCTTCTTACAGCTTTTCAGCACTTTACTGGGGCATATTTTGGTGCTGTCTGTTGAAGCCAGTCCTAAAAAAACCTTCTAACTGGGAACTTTCAGTCTTAAGGAAACACCTTTGTAGTCAAACTGCTTATGTATGAGACCTCTCTGGAACTCCTGTCAGTAGAAGGGATAAACACACCCCACAGAGAAGATACTGGAGTTCAATCTTGATAGCAAATAAGTTATTACTTATTCCTGACATCCCCTGTCTTGCTGGAAGTATGCATGAGAGAAGAAAAAACTAGAAAAACACAGTTGTCAGGTGATCTTAAACACAGTTTGTAAATTAGAAGATTTTTCCATTACTGGGCTGGTATATTGTTTAAAAAAATGTAATTTCTAGCATGCTATTGGGAAGCCTCCTGCTCCACAGGAGTACCAAGAAAACCGACAACACAGATGGGGAATGTATTCTTACTCAAATGGATAGCAGATAACATTAGAAACTGAATGAGCACGACTAAACTCTAAGAATATTTTTCCTTTTTTTCCTTTACATATTATTATTTGCATAGTTGGCATTTAGTACAAGTTCATCACCCCTTCAATTTACTGCAAATATTTGTGAAATAAAACCCAGATTCAAGACTGCTGAAATATAGTAATTTCAGCTAGCTCCATACTCTCTTTGCAGGAAATACCCAAAAGAAACACAACACAGCAGAAGTGTAACATGAAACAAAGGGGAGGACACTGTCACATCCACCCTCTTCAACTACAAAAGCACAGCTGCTTTTCTCAGAAATTGTAGTAGAGTGCATAGTTATTGAATAATGTGGAAACAATTCCTGCTGACCCCCATGAGGACCTGAGAACTACTGTTCTTAGCTGTTCAATCATAAGTGTTAAGGTGTTAAGGTTTACAGTTTTCCATGTATTTTTCCATATATATGCAGCTGGTTAAACCAGAGGCCTTGTTACACAGCTGAGCTCAGTATTGCTTTGACTGCATCATGAACTGGTGTAGGGCACTACAGCAACCAAACTAACCTCCAAAGAGATCCACTTCAGCAGTGGCAGCAGTGACAGTGGGAGCTGTAGGGGCAGCAGCCGTGGTAGTTGTAGTATCAGTAGTTGGAGCAGTAGTTGCAGTAGGCTCTGGGGCAAATGGATCTGAAATCTGTGGCTCAGAGGTAACACCGGAAAGTGCAGCCAGATTATCTATATGCAACCATGTAATGAAGATTAAACAGGAAAGGTAAGGGGAAAGGCAAAGGCCACAGTCGCTCAGCTCCAGAAAGCTGGAGCTTTTAGTAAGGAGTCTTAATCTACAGAGGTCTTAGAAATCAAAAATACTACTCACCCTCTCCCAAGAGGTCTAGTGATTGTCCATAAAAATGACAGCAGAATAAAAAAACAGAGTAATTAGTAGAACTGCCAGATTGAAGATATTCATTAGGCAAATGTTCATACTAAATCACGTGTCTAGGTTATGTCTAGAAACACAATTTCTACACTTGCTTTTCTAACATTCAAGAAGTTATTCTGATGTGACAAAGCTCATTCAGTTTAATAACTCTTCAAAACAGAACCAGTACATCACTAGAACCCTTCATAGAACAGGCACTAAAGCAAGGGTAATTTAGCAGTGAGCAGCTTGCAAATAGTGTTAAGTTACTTCAGGATATGATACATGGCATCCCTAGTCCCCAAATACATTCTGAGAGACAAACAGGTGGTGGTTCTTGGACTTGGGACAACTGTCAAGTGCAAAATAAATAAATAAATCAACTGAGCATCTCTTCTTCAAAAGCTTTTTCTGCATTTATGATAGAGCAAACATGCTCTGCAGGAACAACTAACTCTGTTAACACTTGCTAGGAGGAGTATGAATGTTGACAGCATAAGCATAAGCAGACTGGCTCTGCTCCAAGTTTGGCTCCTTAGTCAACTGTTTCTGAAAGCCAATGAAGCATCTTTAATGACAGACTTTCCTACAGTTTGATGTCCTCTAAGATCAATCAGCTTAAGCCCAAACACAGAAGTTCTGCCTGCATAAAAATCAACTACAAGATATAAAAACACGTAAAAACTAATCCGTTTGTCCTATTAAATTTTTATTCTGCAGTTAGGAATAGTCTGAGCTCAGCAACTACCTATTTACTAACCAGTATCTCAGTGCTGCTCCTAGATTCTTTGTACACATAACAGGGTCGTGGGTTCATCTGCTCCAGACTGAACAGCAAGCAGAGTCCTGATGCTTTGCTGTGGGTCAGCACTTGGAAGCAAAATGATTTGAGCGGGCGCAGCCCTATCTTCACAAATTTGTCTTTATTTTACAACACTTGTAAAAAAGGCAGCAAAAACCTACATTTAGGTTTTTTACAATTTTCATAATTGATTCCCTGGGCAAGCTCTACTTGAGACTGATGGCACAAGCTGAACTAAGTCAAAATACCATTCTGAAAGAGCAGAGCAGTACATTAAAAATGCAGCACTCTGGTATCCCATTACTGCACACCAGGTGAACGTCTCACAGCTAGACTTGAAATAAACAACTGTTGGCAAACTTTTAAGTTCTATTAGCTTAGTGTTCAATGCCTTTTTGTTACTCAGTTATGTTACAGAACTCAATAGAGTGAAATGACATTTATCCAGCACAGCAATCTACACTTAGTCTTAATATGGAAATGGTTAAAAACAGTGGTTTTTTGTACAATTATATTAAAGTAACAATACTGTTAGCAAATCCATGTTCTAAGGCACACTATAAGGTAGTGCAGAGAAGAAATTCAAGTCAGTTTGCTTTTATATCCAAGAGTAAAACCTCACAAAGACGCAGACTTTGACCTACTGTATTTTTTGTAATAATATAGTCTACTCTACCTGCTAAATGGCTATCCAATCTCCTTGCAGTAGGCTGCAGGGACCATATTACCCTATCTTGATGGTCTCCTGATAGCAGGGAAGTGTATATTTTCACAAGTTATAGTTCATTTGCTAGATGACATATTGTGTATTCAGAAATACAGTAGGTACAGTGTACTGTACACAACCACAAATATAATCCAAATATACTGAACATACAGCATATGCCAAAATACATAGAATGTACAGTGCCAGCATGACTGAGAAAAGCAGGATTGTTTATTGTTGATATGTATTGATGCTGCAACATGAAGTATTTGATATTCACATTTTCCTGGCTATTCTGAACCGCAGCACTTCTTCCAGCTTCCTCCCTCTAGTACTATTTTCTCATGAGTTCCCACATTAACTTCTGGGCTGTAGCCCAGAAGAATAAGCAGCTCAAGTAGCAGAGAGGCACGGTTACACAGCCTCCCAAAAGTCCTCGGTGGAAGGAAGGTCATTTTGGCCACCCTCCTTTTCAGAACAACAGTGCTCCCAGTACCATATCAGGTCAGTCATGGCTCACACTTGAAAAATCTCCAGGAATGGAGAGCTCACTAGCTCGCATCAGGGATCTGCCTCAGTACTGCCCTACCCTCCAGGTAAAATATTTTTATTCTGTCAGAGAGTTCAAAACAAAACAAAACAAAATAAAACAAAAAACCCAAAAACCAACTAAACAAACAAACAAAAAAAAGGCAAGCAAGATTCCAGTGCAGTAACAGGTCATCATACCTGGACTGCTCCCAGCAGTAAAGCAGACAAAGCTGAAGCTTATTAAGTTACCAAAATGCTATTCTGAAAGATAAGACTGAAGTATACTTAATGAGGATAGTAACAACTCTGGGCATAGGAAAATAATTAGCTGTGCTTTTCTGTCATGGAGTAAGACTAAGGGCATTACTAGTCAATTTTAAATGTTTTAGTAATTCAGAAGAATAAAAACACCTAAGTTCCAAACTATGGGTGTTTTGTCCGAAACAAAAAAAAAAAAAAAAGCAAATCAGCTTTCAATTTCTATGGAAAGCAATACTTTACAATATTACTGGCTATTTATTTGTATTTCTATTATTGCAGAAATTAGCAACTGCTTAAAAAAGTTAGCTCTTTCATGCTCTTTCAAACACCTCAAAAGCTTGTATTTCAGTGCTTGGCAATGACAAAGTAAGACAAATAGGATGCAATCAGAATACTGCAGAATAATTAGTCCCAGGCATCCTAGAATAGATGACTCTTTGGTCTTGCTGTCTGGGTAAGATTATCTTTCTGTTAATAAAATTGACATTTGCAGGGACAGAAA
The DNA here is from genome assembly GCA_013399835.1 of Leptocoma aspasia. Classification (NCBI taxonomy): domain Eukaryota; kingdom Metazoa; phylum Chordata; class Aves; order Passeriformes; family Nectariniidae; genus Leptocoma; species Leptocoma aspasia. The sequence goes on from VXAX01007979.1 coordinate 421,963, forward strand.
AAGAAATTAATTCAACAGATTAAACTTGAATATGCAGTACAATGTCTACATGACAGCCCTAGCTATCCTCTCTCGATGAAGTAGCTGAAATACAATGTCATCTTTAATGAACTACAACTAAGAACAGAAATAGGGACTGCAGAAGCCACCAATACCCAGTATGAGCACTGATAGCAGAGTCAGCATGACTCAATGTTGCATTCCTGCTGGGCACGGGCTGATGAGTTCATTAAGCTGCCACACAGGATCTCTTAAGATTACACCACAATTGGTTTACAACTGTGTAAATTAAATCACATTTACTGGCCTAATTCCTTGTTTTAACAGGACAAGAGTGAGCACTGCCTATATTTACTGTGGTCCTCCAGATCACCAGCTGCTACTGCTGCCTGGAACAACAGGGTCAGATTTCAGAGAGCTGGTTAGTTATTCCTGTTTAAAAGCAGTCAGCCTTCTACTTCTATTTCCGTATTAATATTCTAAGCACACAAGGAAGATACTTTATTAAAATATGTTAAGGCTTGTCAGAGGTAATCACACTTGCAGCAGAACTAAGTTGCCACCTTTGCTTCACATGCATTTTTGTTTTAAAAGCTATTTTTGTTCCTTCTCCTGTTGATCTGTGGGCTTTGCTCCATGAACAGAAGAGTTGGTTTCTGCCCCCACCTTGCCAAAAAACACACAAGCAGTTCTGGCTCTTCTGTTTTGAAGTGCCTATCCTACCTGCTCACCTTCATCCATTCCCTTCCTGCTCACTTTTAGTCACATAATCCTGGCTCCCTCAGCTTTGCAGTCAGGCCCTTATAAGCAGCTTATACTATTATGCATATCCCTGGAAAGAAGTAGCCTTGTGCTGAGGAGGGATGCCTGACTGTCAGGTCAGCAGAAGCCTGGGAGTGAATTGGGAACATCCTGTGCTAGCAGAGAAACAGGCAGATTTCAGTTCAGCCAGGCAAGAAGATGGAGACTGCAAGAAGGGATGCTGATAGTGAGGTTTCTCTACCTCCCCATGAAGTGCCTCCAGCAGCAGCAGCAGCAGCAGCAGCGCCCGCAGGAGCAGGTGCTGGAGCTGCCTGCCCAGTACCAGCAAAATCTGGCTGAAGATCCAAAAGATCACTGGATGGTTTGGAAGAGCTGCCAAGAAAACAAAGAGAGACATTAAATACTGGAGGAATTTGTCCATTTTAATAATTTTTTTTTTTAAATGTCATGACTGGATTAAGGAATCAACCTTAGTTTGGATGAAATAGAGACTTTCTCAGGCTTTAGGATTAGAGCAGTGGCAATAAACGCCTCTAGTGTAATGAGTCCCAAGAATATGCTACAACCCAAGATGGGAGCCTTAACTTACTTCCATTTCCTGATGATGGCATTGCAACAGAGACTTAAAAATTCTTTAAAAAGAACCCAAATAACAAAAAAAAAACAAACCAACCCCAAACCCCAAACCAAACCCAACTAACCAAGCCAAAAGAAACCCCAACACAATACCGAAACCAGAAAATGTAAAATTCCAGGTGGTCCCTAAAAACAGAGAAAATAACTGTTGTGACTGAAACCACCACCATTCTACTTCCACATTTCATCATGCCATGTCAGAAAGCAAGAAACCTGCATTTCCAAGCAATGAACTGGTATTAGGTAGAAGAGGATTGGCAAAACTTCTATGGGTTAACCCAGTCAGGTATTTACTTAGGAAACCAGATCTTGTTCATCTAAAACATTTAAATAGCAAACAATAGAAGCTCTTTCTTTCTTCAGTGAAGTTCTTCGCTTGAACTTAAATGAGTTACATCTTATAGACTTTTGGTTCAAGAGTTTTTACATCTCTAGAGTTCAAGTACTTCTGCACTTTGCAATGAGCAAGAGTGCTTTGTTCTGGTTTTGACTTGAAAGCAAGGTTCAGATTTTCTCATAGGTAAAATGTTTATTTTTTATTTTAATCTTCAGAAGTTCAGTATCTTTGTGCTTCATTAACTGATTTGAAAAGAAGGAAAAAGGAATATTAATTCAGCAGTTTTAGAAACAATTTTGAAGGTCAGCAAAGACTATTCTGGACTTGCATATTACTTCAGTCTATTCAATTAGCAGTTTCTGTACAGCATTTTTGTGGACTTTTTTGGGTTTGGGTTTTGTTTGGGGGTTTTTTGTTTGTTTGGGGTTTTTTGTTTGATTTTTGTTTTGGGGGGTTTTTTGTGTTAGAGTTTATTTGTGATCTATACTGGTAGAATAATGTATCTCTTTCAAAACTGATGTACACTACTTGTAAAATAAGCAAAGCCTTTTATGCAAGTCTCCTCTTACAAGTATGACTTTTGTACCTACATCAAGCTCAGTAACACAAATATACTTTTTAACTTACCTGACTGGAGCAGCTGTAGATGAAGTTGCAAAAAGATCAACTGGAGGAGACGTATCAATAGTTTTTGCTGGAGTAGAACTAGGAGATGTAACAGTTGTGGCTGGAGAAGACTGGAGAAATATTTTAAATATACATTCAATACACCAGCATTTCTCCCCAACCAACTCATGCACAGATGCACATACTTTAAAAACCCAATTTTGACATCAGGTCTTTTTATTGTGAACTGTTTTCTCCTCTGAAAGAATTTAAGGAAGACTGGGCTAAGTTCTCAGATGGTAGTAGAGCTGAGAAACACCAAGGTGACTCTAAAGAAGGAAAAAAGTTTCTACAAGGTTTATTCTAAAGGAGTTGTTTCTATAACTGTCAGACTCTTCATTTTGTCTATGGAATGAAACAGTTGTTTGTCTACAACAGCACCTCAGTACTCTAACCACAGAAATGGTGAGAGAAGATAAATGGTTAGAAACTAGTTAAAAGTGTGTTTGTAAACCCTCAGAAGAGAGTTTAAAGAGCCATCAACAGCGTTCAGGGTTAAGTCCTTGGGAAGATACAAAAGACAGCTCATCCTATGACTTTGCTTCATTAGCTGCTACAATTCTGGATAAAGATACTTCAAGTATGGCAAGGACAGACACCCAGGAGAATATATTGCAACTCATCTGTGAACTTGAAGACTCAAGTTACCTTGTAGAGTGTCAATTTAATTCTAAAATATACTGTAAGCTTTGGTACAGCATCTCACATGCTAGAGAGATCCTTCTCCTAACAACTGAAAACAAGTCCTAATTTTAGTACTGTTTGCCATTCTGACCACTTCCAAGAAGGAAAAAGAATGGCAAATTTGAAGAGATTTTTTTCTGAGTTCTTCTACTGCCATTTCATCATCATAACTCTAGCAGATGGGTGTAAGCTTTCTAGACTCTCCTCAAAGCTTTAGGAAGGTTTGAGACTATAATGGTTCCAATCCCTCATGTGCATCAAGGAAGATGTGGTTAAAGCTGTAAGAACACTTTCCGAGCCATCATGTAGCTCTCACCAACTGCTCTCATATTAAACAGCAGAGTTGTGGGGGTTACATTCTGTTGTTTTCATTTGGTTTTGGTTTTGTTTTTTTTTTTAGTAAAGGGCTTTTCAGAAAGAAATTTAAGAGCTTTCTCTAGAATCAAGCATTGAACCCTCTGCATTAGATTTGGAAGATTTTACTGAGTTTTCCCTCTACAACACTCATTATGAGACACAGCTATGGCACCTGGCAATGCTCCAGGGATACCAGGAGCTACTGTTACTAACACCATAAAGCTCATTAGTTTATCTGACACTCAAACCAAGGCATTTTCACTGGCAACTCTTGCTTTAAATTAAGGTCAGCAGTCCTTATGAAGGTCATTTCTGAAACTAGATATATTGGATGAAAATTTTCTTCCTTTCTTCCTGGCTTTTCACATGAACATGGTTTCAAAAGAGTCAGAACTTCGCCCTAAAAAGCTGTGGAGGGAGGGAAGGAGTGAAGGATTTGGAGAAGAAATTCCCTGGAGCAAGTTTCTCGGTGACATGAGAATTCAGGTGGAGTGAAAAAAAAAAAAAAAAAAAAAAGGAAGTTGAGATAAAAATATCTGTATCTTTTATGCTTCCACAAAGAGCAATCCAGGTGAAGTGCCTTAGCATCCTGACTGGTACAAGCACTGCAGCCCTTCAGAACACTGACATGCTCTCATGAGGCCACTGTTTATAAAGCCATTAAAAGATCAAATTCTGTCAATTGGGTGGCAAAGTCTAAAAAGTAGATTAAGAGATGGAAATTTAACTCCTTACAATGCTCTAAACCATATCACCTGAACAAGAATTATCTAGTATAGCAACTGGCAGTATTTACCTTGCTCAGAGGAGAAGGAGCCCCAGATCTAGAAAAAAAAGGGGGTTTTCAAATAAGTACAGCTTTGAAACTATGTTTCTGGTCATCAAAACCCCTGCAAAAAGACCAAAACCTAAGCATGAAAGCTTTCTGAAGATCTCTTCAATTGCATGCCCTCTGCATTTCTCAAACTTCCATGTGCCACTTAGGACAAGGAATGCAAATTTTACTTCAAATCTTAAATTAATCTTTTAAGCTAACTGGCATCACAGGATTATTCTGCCTTTTTAATAAGCTCTACTAAATGGAGGAAATGCAGACATGCATGCAAATATCTTGCTTTGGGGCCTACAGGACCCAGCAGGAAAGAGTTACTGGGGCAAGATGTCACCATATTAGAAAACCATGCAACAGCAGCAGAACACCACCAATACTGAAGCAGCTATCTAACTTAAGTCTTCTGAGGATGTGTCAGCAAATTTTCAAATCTACTTTCTTTTTAAAGTCAGAGTTACTTGAAAGTAACTACATTTAAAAGTAGGAAAACAGTGAGTTGGAAAGTTCAAGCTGAAAGTTCTCCCACATGCACAAAAATCACACTAACAGTAACTGACAGAGCCTTAATCATAACTTAAAATGCACGTCAGTGCATTTGTTTGCTTTCATTATGAGGTATGAAAGTACTGCTACATATTTTTAGAGCTGCTTTGATCTAAGAGATGAAAGGAGTTGAAGATAAAGCTGCACCAGTATTGAACTAGCATCCATCCCATAAGTTACTTGAATTGGGTAAGTCCTAGAAGCTGTAGAACAGATTAGAAGATTTCCAGATCTTCTAATCACAGAAATGACCAAAAAAAAACCCTTAATGGCTATATACAAAAGCAAAGAACAGTTTAGCTCAACTCAAAGAAAATATCTAAGTGTTCAAGAAAATCTTTTAAAAATACACATAACCATGCATGCAAGCGATGTGTAAAGGTATGTACTTACCCTTCACTAAATTGCAAGGATAGCAACAGTAAAAGAGAAAACAGAGGTTTAGCTTAATCCTTCCTAGACATAGGCATGGCAAGTATCTAGTACAAAGATGCAAAATCATTAGAAAAGATTTTGATGATAAAAGCCTTAGCAGCACATAAACCCCCAGTTCCCTCTAGTTTTCCTCAAGTAATTTTAGTTCATTTTGGAAAGTGTCTAGTTGTTCTGTGTGTTTCCCCTACCACCATTAATTAAAGAAAAGGTTGCCATTAAGATGACTTTGTAAAGGAAAGGAAAAGCCTTGTCATATTTTCCAGCTAAGTGACAAAAGGAGGTTGGGGGAGGCAAACCTAAACATCAACTAATCTCACACTGCCTCTGTTATGCCTAGATACATGGTACAACATATATACCTACTTGTTGCCAGGTTTTTTTCCTTCCAGTGAGTTTAGATGTTGCTCAAGGGTCTCCATGAGACTGCTGGGAGCCTTGAAAGCGAAGAGAAAGATACACACCTCAATGTATTGCAATGATCTAACCACACTTTGAAATCCAGCACCAACTTTCCTGAAGTCCATGATGTGTGTGCTCATGCAGTTACTTTATTTACATCAGTGTGGAAACAGTGGGTTTCCATGCTAGAAGTATTCAGGCAAAGCTAGTTTTTAAAATGTATTACTGCATCTAAATGTGCAGAGAGAAAACGTTTACTTCCACTACAAAGCACCTGAAGCCTAAATCCAGGATGTGCTGCTCATCATGCTTTAAATCAGTGTTAAACATTGACAACAGCACAGGCATCCACAGGGTTGATTTTAAGATCCATAGGTTCAAGGTCACACTTTCAGTTTTGCTTGCAGTCAGACTGCCCAACACCACTCATGACCAGAGGGTCAGAAAGCATTTGCATCCTAAACAAAACAAAGTCTTTTTCAATGTCCCCAGAAGGAGCTACCTTTGGCTCAAGACTCCCAACATCACAGAACCTTATAGCTGTTCTCAAAATGCTACTCTGGCACAGGTTACTGTGCAGCTAGCTTGAAGTGCAGAGAGATTGGTACTTTAGACATCTATAAAAAACTAGGCTTTTTCAGGCATCCCTGATATCAGGATTTATTTTAAGCAATCTTTTTGTGGTCAGCAGCCAATACCCACAGGCACTTGCTGTTACAATGGCAGATAGAAAAGGTAGCTGTAAATTCACCCTGGGCTTTGCTATTCCAGTATAAAAGTAGTGTCTGAATAAGTAGACTCCTAGAAGATCAACAAGCTGGGAAGAAACCCTTGAGAGACACAGTAGCATATAATAATTGAATATTTCATCAGGGTTAAAAGTTCATCAGTTCATCAGTTCATCAGTCTCTAAACAGGGAATTGTCTTTATCAGACTCTTTCAGATCAACCACAATTCCTGACAGCAATACCTACACTGTTTTTCATAAATAACATCTTTAATTTCAGGGCAGACATAATTATCAAACAAGTCAGTTTGTGATGCTTGGGAGCAGCCTATCCTCTGCTCCTATACTGAAAAACCAGCCGGCTGGCTAAATCACATATTTCAGGATGCATAGCACCTGCTAGTACCAATGCACAGCTGTGTACTTGCAGTGCCTGCATATTGATTTCAGCCTTAAAACTTAACACACACAGAAATTTAAAATGGTCAAAATAATCTTAAATGACAGATTGAGTTTAAATACATCCTACGTATATAAGCAATGAAGAGACATCTTGACCTTGCTGCTTTTACAAGGATATTTATTAACTTTTAATTCATTTGGGCATAATAAGAATTGGTTAAACACAAGTGACCTAGTTATAAGAATTCTCCAGCAGGAAGTAAAAGAAGAAAGGTAAAACAAACTTAAAAATCCAGAGAGATTCAGACTTTTACATAGTCAAAAAGGCTATATTGTAAGATACATGTTGTGAAACTTTAACACATAAGTAAAAGCTATGTTTTAAAGAAAAAAGATTTAAAAAAAAGATTGCATGACTTACTGTTACCAGTTACCTCTAGGCGTTTCCAATATATTAGTCAAAGGTTTTTTAAAAACCAGCAAGGTAATATAAAACTTATCTCTCAAACAGAACTCAGAGAAGAAGCTTCAGAAAATTTCTACTCAGATGCAACAATTTGAAAAGGAAATACTATCTGGTACCCAATTTGCAACACTGAACATCACTTAATTTCTTCTAGATACTGCTTTAACATTAGATAATCTATCAGTCAGCATTGTGCTGTAACCTTAGATATGGGTTCCCCACTAGCTGCTGGGGCAAAACTGTCATACTTCAGGAAATGCTAGTAAGTAAAAATGAACCAAGATTTTTAGCTGCTAAGATGCCTTCTCAGCCTCCAAAATTTTGCAGCCAAACTATAAAGTCCAAAGATGACGACTATCAACTTGAATTACAGTACTGGGACCACTTGTCTAGATTCACAGAGTATGTACGCACATATCAATGTCAACACAACCAACTTCTTGCAGAATACTACTGCCTATTGCCATGGCTGGCTATAGGAATTTAGGTGTACCATTGATACTACATAGAATTATGTACTAATTGTTACCTGGAATTCAGTTTTATTATTCACCTTTTATTTATTTCTCTCAGAAATAGACTGTCAAGGTCTTTTACATAGGCTATACAGCATGTTTCAGGCCAGCCTTAGCAAGTGAGTCCCAAGCAGCCTTTGGGAAAATACAGCTCTGAGGAACTACCTGAGCAGAGACTGAAGTGGTCAGGAAGTTGGGTTAGATGATCATTGTAGATCCCTTCTTCCCAAAAGAACTGTTCTATTTTAAACTGTTGGCTCATGGCGTGGTAGCAGTAACCAAGTGCAGCACTGACTGATGATGCTGAACAAGCTGGTACAACACAAGCAGAAGCAGATAAAAGTGCCACAGAAATTTTTAAAGTATATTTCATTAACTGGGTTCCAGATTATTTCTCCTGCTTTAAGGACTTAGTTCATCACTGACTGCACTGTGTTAAAAAAGAGCCCCTGAGGTACAGTTAGGGGAAGATACTCCATCAGCTATTTCAAGATTAGGTCTGGTATTGCACATGCTGCTTTTATCTGCTGCAAGAGTGGCCAGACTTTATAGTCCCATTGTATCTGAAATCCACAAAGATTAATAATCTCCACCTTCTCATAATGTCTCACTTTCAGAATTTTTAAGTGGCATTTAGCTGAGAGAGACACTATTCTGATGTTGATTTAAATTGGGCTTTCAAGAGGCTATCAAAACCTGCATGAACAAAAACTATATGAACAGTTGGGGTTTGCAGCTGCTAAGTAGTTTGGGTTGCTCTTCTGTTCCAATTTTACTGGCATCAAAACTGCCACAGGTGAACTCTTCAGCATAAATCTCCTCCTCTAAGTAAACATCCTCTTCACATTAAACACAAATCCAGGCCAATTTGCAAGTGATACTTAAAAAGGATCAGCAGCTACAGCATGTTAGGTGGTATGACTTCACCAACATTTGCATTCCTGGTGTGCTTTCCTAATTACGGAACTTTTATTTATTACACAAATCCAGAAAGACTACAAGAGAAGCTTACCTGTGTAAGATCAGGGATATCACCTTTGTCAATTCCAACTTGCTGTGGAGATAAAAGAGTAAAGGTAAAATCTAAGTGCATTATTCCACTGCAGCAGGCATTAATTTTGAGTAGAACTGCTCTTCAAGCTGTAATGCACCCTGTCTTTAGAAAAATACTACAAAGTTAGACAGGACATGTCCATCTTTTCAGTAGCTACATTCAAAAACCTGCAGCAGTCTTTCTTTTTTTCCCCCACAAATTCAATATCCCTTTAAAATAAAAGGATAAGAAAATGGAGCTTGATTTCATACACATTAAACTCATGCTCTATACTGAAATACTCTGGTCATATACTGTTGTTTCAGAGGAGAGCAAATTAAGGTCTAAGTCTGCAGTCTTCTATTAATAGCCCTGTTGCTTCACACTATGGTTCTTCAGTGACTGCTAGTTCAGCTTTTGCAGAAGAGCAAGCCCCACTGCACCTCATAATCCTGAAGCAGAGCCACTACAACCCCTGTCCAAAAAGCTGACCTGTGCCTCCGAAGTACTTTACTCCCTCAAGTTCAATATTCATATCTGACATTACAAGTCATTAAGGAGTCTATAAGGCTTCTCCATAGATAAGTGAATTAGCAAAGAAACAAACTTTTTATTCAGCTCATTACTACTGTCCATTATAATGCAGTATGAAACATGGAAAATGTGAACCCTGTGCCAAAGAGCCAACTACCACAAATGAGAATCCAGCAAAGGAGTTAATTAACCATGTAATATTCCTATTATCCACATAAGAGGATGATAACAAGGAACAAAACCGGGAAAATCTCACATTACAGTTAACTTAATGCTGGCTGCAAAGACTAAAAAAGCAGACTTAAAAAATCTGCATGCTTCTATTCCCAATTGCTGTATCTTCCTCTAATGTTCAACCCTGTCCTAAAAGTATGCATTTACCACAGCATTTCTCAAAAATATTGGAACATTTTAAGTCATGTCATCTGTTAATTTAACCAGGAAAGTCGAGTTTGGCTGCACCATAGAGACATTGGAAGTACTAAGCAGGCTTAACCACAAGACCTGAAGAAGCAGATCCAAGATACAGATCCACTTGGATGAATCCAATATCCACTGAGACAGGTGCTTAACCGGTGCAATTAATATTTTACATTGGTGCTAAAAAACCAAATGAACAAACAAACAAAAAATAATCACAAAATACTTAAGTGCCAGCCTCCAGAAGACCGAAAGCCACTTACCTCCGCAACTTTAAGAAATTCTGATACTCTGGTCATTCGAGTTAGAAATCGTTTGTAGATTTCAAGAGCATCTTTACATTGTCCCTTTTTCATTTCAAAAAATTTCTCTAAGGAAATAATGTGATAAATTTCAGTTAAGATGTCTTACATTAGGTCTTATATCAACAAGTCTCATTTTCAGAAAAATCACGTGTCAAGAATATGACACGTTACATTAACATTTACTACTTAGACATTTATCAAGTGGCATCTCTTGCCTAGTATAGGTTACAAGTTAGGCTTGCTGAGCTGCTAAAGAATTATATAGACCATAAAATTGAACCCCAGCTAGTGTGTGATGTCAACCACTTTTTTAAAGACTGAAAAATAAGCAGGTGAAGTAGCTCCCCAACTTAAAGTTCAAAATAATGACGGATACCTAAACATATACTAATACATATCCCCTCTAAATTATCTTCATTCCAAAGACCTGTATTTTTTCACTTAAGTAGTCTCTAAAGTCCATTTATGTCCATTATTAAACACAGCTGCCACATATTTCAACCTGAACTTATGCTTTAAGTAGCAGTAGACAATGAAATTCCAACTGAATTTTTATGCCCAACCCATTGTGTCATGCTGGTGATCACACCAGGCTGCCTGAGCTTCAGAACATGCTCACAGCCTCCTTTACACTTTGTAGGCTGATGGTGGGTAGGGTTGTGGAGGGGATCCAGTTTGGCAGTCATGCTTTCAGGCAGATCAGGAATGTTATTCAGGAGTATATTACTTCACACAAGGCTTTCACATAACATTATCACTCTCTACAACTACCTGAAGGGAGGTTATAGCCAGGTGAGGGTTGGTCTCTTCTCCCAGGCAACCAGCAAGAGGACACAGTCATAAGCTGTGCCAGGGAGGTTTAGGTTGGACATTAGGAGGAATTTCTTCACAGAAAGGGGGATCAGACATTGGAATGGACTGCCCAGGGAGGTGGTGGAGTCACCATCCCTGGAGGTGTTTAAGGAGAAACCAGATGTGGCACTCAGTGCCATGGTCTAGGTGATAACATGGTGTACAGTAACAGGTTGCACTCAATGATTTCAGAGGTTTTTTCAAGCTTAATTGATTATGTGATATACAACAGAAGAATGTGGGCATCTTAAAAATGCAAAAGCTTCTAACTTTGCAGGACGTATTACGCATGCTCACACAGCACTGTACAATTCTTTAAGCATAGATGGTCACCATCTTTAAAGTATCTATCTACACACTTTTAAGGACATGTGATGATCCAGCCTCAGATAAACACTCATGTAAGAGGGTAAAGCTTACAATTTTCTCTCATTTCAGACTAGAAGAGTCAAGAAAAATGTAGCTTTAATGAAAATTAAGTAAAAAAACTGAAGCAGATCTGAAACTGATTCTTCACTCACATATGGTACATGAGATAAAAGCCAGGTTACTTACCTAGTAAGTTAATAACCCCATCATTGTAGCAAGCAAAAAGTTTGATGAGATCTTTAAACAGAAGCATGAATGCAGCATTTATGACACCATTTGTCAGTTCATTTGGATGAACCTACAAATAAAATATCAGTTATTTACAAAACAAGTGTCAAATGCAATCAAACATTTTGCCCTACACCAGGTATTTAGTGCTGTTATAGACAGAATCAATCACTGAAGTTTTCACACTAAGACACTAAACAAAAGCTTTGGTTAGCAAGTCAAGGATTGCTTTCTTCACCATTCCAAAACAATCCACTACAGCAGAGGAGTATCCACATCAACTAAGAGTAAACATCTTAGTCTTGTTTCCTTCACTTAAGGAAGAGGAAGGTAGAGATGCTGTTTACAGTTTTAATGAAATGGACAGAAGATATCAGTTTACAGCAGAGCTCAACAAAAACTTAATCATCTACGAAATAATGTATTTGGACTAATGATGTCAAGATCCTTTCTCACATTAACTTGGGAAGAAAATATGTGTTTATTTATTAAAAGGTCTTCCTTTTCTTAGAAATACCTCCTCTTCTGAGAGCACTATCACAATTCCTATGCCATTTAAGGAATGGAAAGCACAATAAGTACTTCACAAAGTACTTCAAAGTCTTTCCCGTGAAAGCTCTGCCTTCCACCTCAAAGTGTATCTTGCTGCCCACCAACAACAGAAGAACCAATTCCTTCAAAAACCTCTTTGAAATGTTACACTGTGGCTCCTACAACACCTGATTCCTGTTTTTATCCTTAGGTCAGATAAACAATCCCACCAGCATTCATAATATGATAAATACATTGTACACACTTATTTCTATGAACAATCTAGATTAAACTTTAGCCAATTTAGTTCACAGCTGAAAACCAGATGATGATTTTGAGGAAGCCAGACAATGTACATGTGGTATTTTAGTGGTGTTTTTCCTCCTCCCCAAAAGAAGCTGGTTGCCAAGAGACAGAAAATAAGAGCGTTCAGTCTCCTTGCTTTGCCCATTTCTTCCCCTTCACTGATGCAGAAGAAGAAACTCCAAGTTCTCTCTCTACAAAACCAAAAGTGCAATCTTTACATTTCATGCATATGGGCAAGGGCCACCCTTGGCCACAATACCTCAGTGGGACACTGAAAAGGGGACTTTTCGGCCCTTACTAAGGGATGATGAGTAAAGCCTTACCTACAAGGTGAAATGTGTTCATTAAAATGCATCATTTATAAGTCACTGCCCAGTGTTAATACTAGGTCAGCTTCAATACGTACATCAAATTCAAGTAGTGCATCAATTTGTTCCTGCAATATTGGCATACTCTTCAGCAGCTTTTCAGGAGCCATTGTTCTCATTACACCTTCAGCTCTGCAAGAGGGAATACAGATTAGAAGCCATGCTGTTTCCTCTCTCCCTTCCCCCAAACTGATCTGTTGTCTAAAATTTATGCTTGAAGCACCTATAACTTATTTCAAACCATTTTAAAACCACAGTCTGATTCTCCTGCTTCTCATGTTATTGTGAGAGCTGGCATGAAAAATCCTTTATCCAGCCACCCTTCCAGACAGCAAGTGAGGAAAGGTTTTGTGTTAGAGTGATGAATGCAAGAGATTGATCTCTTTATGGAAAGATGACACTGGGAGCTTAAATGACTAACTAGAAATACTGGCACAGAAGTACTTAGAGAACTGATATACTTTGTGCACCAAGTTTGTGATGAATAACTAATGACAACTCATTGCTGACATGTCCGTGGATGTGTAGCATTTCTTAAGTGTCATCCATAGTCTTATAGCAGTCTTCAACTATGGTCATTTTTATCTCTGATTATGACAAACCTGCACAACCATCATTATGTATTACTCTGTTCTGGCTGCAGACAGGTGTATATATATGCAGACTGGAAATGCATATTACTATTTTTACTTATTTTATGCTATATTCTGAGGCAGCACCTTCTTCTGAGCACCAGAAATAACAGGCATGGAAAGCCTTTCCAGAAATTTAGAGCAAGGCAGGAACAATAGGATCCCAAACAGCCCAAACTTAACTTTATTTAACATCAAGTGTTCAAGAGCAAACTTGTATGGTCCCCACTAAGGGAATGGCATCCAGCTACACAGTGAAGCTGCCATGGTAGACCCTACACTTTCTGGCTGTTTGAGAAGCAGCAGAGAACAGCCTGGTAGTGATGCCTGCATTAACAGGTCAGAATCCCAAGCTGCAGAACACATCAGAACTGCCAGAAGGATCCTATATACAGCTCACAGGAGCATCTTTAGTATGCACTCCATTAAGCTGTACCTTCAGGGGGTGTTAAGCCACTTGCTGTGTCAACTGTGCTTCAAGAGAGCATCTAGAGCCCTTAAAGTCCCAGTTAGAGGAGTCAGAGACCAGAAAAATGTTCTCATAAATACCAACACACTACTCTGGGCTGGGTCACCTTTTTTGTTACTGTTCTTGTGGGAAATACAGCCAGCAGTTTACAGCCTTATTCTGTTCGGTTTATAACTGTTTGCTCTGTTGCCTGCTAAGAACTTCAGGCATTCACTTCAGGCTTTGTTTGCAATCAGCCATCTTAGGGAAGGTGTCTGGAGAGCAATGAAACATCCTAAACATAGTTTCAGAGTGCTTCCTTCTCCAAATCCTAAACACAGTCTCACTGCAGCAAAATTTAATTAGGGTAAGATTTAAACCTAGGACTAAAAGCTCCCAGTTTTGCAAGGCACTTTACTTTGGTCTTCAATATTTGTCTTACCCAGTGCCCAGTCTTTCCTCTCTGGGCACTTTTTAACCAGTTACAAGTACTTTAAAAGTCAGGTTTTTCATTGTAACTACACAAAGCATATAACAACAAAGTCACTGAGAAACTAAAACTAAGTGTAATGCCACAAGTTAGATTTTCATGGGTCAGACAACCTTATTAATATACATATCTAAACTTTGCTTACCCTTTCTTCACTCTTGCAAAGTCAAATGCCATTTGTCTGTAGGAAAATGCTTTTTCATTCAAGTATCTACTATAGCGCCTTATAAAGGTGGACATGTCATAACCTGCAAAAAACAGTTTCACATTTTACAATTAATTTTCATGCTTCCTCGGAAGTCCTGTAGTAAACTGTAAGATAGAGCAAACAGACCCCAAGATTATGTGATTTGTGTTACACTATGCAATTTCACATACAGGACAGGCATCACAAGATATCTTTCAGCTTCTGAAGAAAAATCAGTAGTGGTACACCAAAACAATCCACCACTGTCCTCTGTTTCCAACAGATTCATGCAATGCACCAGTGGCATGATGCTTGGGGAAACCTGCTAGAGACCCCTACATAGTTGTGGGGTAACATTATTGATGACCAAAACAATATTGATGACCTCTCTATTAACAGGGGAAAAATACCAATTTAACAAAAAGTTTTTATTGAACTGGTACATAACTTCCGGGACAAAGCTCAAGTTCAACTTAAACACTCTTGATGTTTCATGTATGTTAGCCACTCTGACTCTTACACGGACCTCCAAAATTCCCTGGACTTGGTTTACCAGAAGAAAGAAATCATGATGACATCCACAGAGATTACTGCCTTCCTTGAACTGTTACACCAGAAATGCTCAAGACACATAATAGTGTACAAGGCCTCCAAACTGCAGTGACTTGCAAGCCGATGACATCTGAGCAGTTAGTATTACAGCCTATCCTCCAAAGTTTCTTCCTCTAAGCCACAGAAATGTGTGCAGAAGGCAATTCATCTTCCTCTTCAATTCACATCCCTTTTTGCTACCTTTCTAAAAATTCACACCCCTCAATTTAGTCATTGACTATATTTTCCCTTAATATCTCTCATCATTAAGTGTCTCTGCCAACTCAAGCATAACACTACCAAATCTGATGCCTCATTATCTATGATACACTGTGTATTATCTATGAAATGGTTTAAGTTTAAAGGAAGTAGTGAAGAACACAGATGCATGCCTTTAACAGAATTAATTGTTGCCAAATACCAGTGTCTTTGAGCATATATATATATATATACACATATATCATGTTTGGCTTAGATGAACACACTCTTAGTATTTGTTTAGTTTTGTTCCTTCTGCTACCACATCTAAAAGATGCTAAAGTGTTTTTGGTGTCATATGTCTACATCAAGAGATGAAATAATGTGTCATTGCTTTGAATTTGCCCATTATTGTATGTCTGTAGTCTGCAAACAATTTACAAATATTCTCTGACAGCTGAAGAATTGTATTTTCCCTCTTTTCTGGTAGAGCTACCATGAAACAAGTCTTCCTCTGTCAATGAAAGGCACAGGAAAATTCTCTAATAATTCCAGAGGGAAAAGTAGAAAAGCAGGCTTTGTAAGATTCAGAGGGGAAAAGTCCTTAATTTCTGCCTAGATCTTTCTATATTCATTACTCAAATCAAATCAAAACCAATCAGTTCTTTTGGTGCCAACAGCCCTACCATTAAGAAGTTCTAGATAATACCTAAAAAGCACAGTGTCCCCAAGCAACCAAATTACCATTTAAGATGAGTAAAACCCAAAACACTAAATGGAAAGTTATCCATCTCAACTTTTAATACCTGTAAGAGTTAAGGAGATAGCTGACCCAGCCCAGATTTCAACCAGCACTTAAAGGATTTGTACAGTTTCACCTTTTGAGTAAAAATATTGCAGGAGGTAAGAAATATTGTTCTGAAGTTGTTCAGCAGTTCATTTGTGCTCCTGTATTTATTAAGTATTTATAAAAAGGCTTCAGTAGCACATTTTTATCTTATTTATATCTTATGAATTAAGGAGCAAATTAACAATAGTATCTTATTTAAAATCTTGTTAAGATTATAGACATAAGTTGCCTTACCATGAGATCCACTTTTGTCCAGAAAATTGCTGAGATTGAACAAAGTGTTTCTAGATGCCAGGTACTGAATAAATCTCTGCAACACAAAGTAATTTTTCTTATCACAGGCTGTATCTGAAGGCTTTGTACCTTCTAGCAGCAAAATTACCAGTCTACTTCCAGCATACAACATGAAACTACTGATTTTTGTCTTAGCCTGCAATACCTTCCCCAAAACGTTTTGTCCATTCAGATTAACTACTTTTAGTCATAATCTCTAGTAAGTATTCTACTGTATATATAAAAAATAGATTATGTGCAAACCACAAAATATATTGCAAAAGGAGCAATAAAAATGTTTAATTCTCAGGGATTTGAGGGAGCTCAAGATTTATCTGTTTACAAAGCACATATCCAGGCTAGGCTAGTCCCAGACTTCTCAATGCAGCAGCCCTCAGTTTCAGCCAGGCTGAGGGCCTGTTTTAATAACAAGCAAAGCCCCTCATCAAATACAGGGACTAACAGCCTGAAACAGTTAGAGAAATCAGATGAGAACATTGACTAAAACTTGGAATGGAAAAAGAGGAGTAAGAATTTACACTGTGAGAAGTTCATTGCATGAAAACACGTTATATACAGCCAGGGAGGAACTGTTTCACAGTCATACTGAAGTTGTTTCACAGTCATACTGAAGTTCTTTAAATGTGCTGTCTGTTTTTATGCAGACATACCTGTCTATACAGGTCAATAAAAAGCAACGACAAGGAGAACTTGATCTAAAAGGCTAGCAAGCTAAATTTACAGCTCTAGGTAGATTTTAACACTCATGCAGAGAAAGGAAACTATTTAGATGGCAGTATACATGTGCCAGAACATCAACTTTGACCTTAGTCAAAAAATCCCAGGTAGTATTTAATCCTGTGTAGCCGTTTTCAGATTCAGTGCACATTCAGGATGTGTCAGCATCCTGGCACAGGCTACATCTTGGTCTTATGTTGTGGTTTTGTAAATGGAAAGACAGATAAACAGTCCAACTCTGCTGTTAACATTAAGTTTTCTCTTCATCAAGAAAAATTCTTGCCCTTTGTTCTCAGGTCCTTTCTGGTTCAGACAAGGTGCCTCTGCACTACTAACACTTTTGGCTTGGAGTGTGCTCAGTGCACACGTGGCCTTGAGAGCTGTTCACACTTACCTCATTGCCATGGACCATTAGATGATGTGTGGTGACTAAGGCTTTGAATACGACCACCCAGCTACTATTCGTTGCTCGCTCAAACAGCGTATCAGCCATCTGAGGGATATTCACATTTGTTTCATTGGTTGCTTGGATCAAGTCTGTAGAAGAGAGAAAAGGAAGGTGTTAGGTGCTACAGGTATGATAAAAAATTTGGAGCATGGCCAAGTTCTCAGACCATCAGGCTGCAGGCCATGGTTGCGACAAACAGGAAGTTCAGAGCTTACATTCCACATTTGAAAAAAAGAAACAAAACCAATAACAACAACAAAAAACCCAAACTGAGATTATATTAGTACATGCTGGCAGCAACAGTGGTCTAACTCTTTCATCCAACAATAACAGCTTTCCACTAACTCTGTCCCAAGCTATGACCAAATATTTCTCCATCTTTATCCCAGATGAAGTTAGGGTGCACAACATCATATGACTTTACTGCTTGCAGATTTTTAAGTTAATTGTCACAGTTCACTAGCTCTGGGTTAGAGAAATAAGTACTATTGAATTCTTCACTTAGAGGTAACATGTCAACCACACTGAACCCAGTCACATCAGCAAAAAGAGGCATCACCAGAAACAGATACTCTGTCATTCCAAAGGTTGTTTTAATCAGCAAGCTCCAGCACACCTCCTAGAGTTTCTACAGACCCAGAAAGCAGGAGTGCATTCAGGCATGCATTAAGACCTCTTCAACAGTGAGAAAGAACACAAGGAATGACATTAGTTTATTCTGAAGCAACTGCACCTTACATAGAGAAATAAGACATTAGACATTAGACTGTCTCTATGTCTCGGGAAGAATGACAACATACAGCTTGGTGTCCCATACATTAAGAATATGTAAACTTGCACAGAAGAGTGCATGAAATTAAGGTAAGTAGTTAAATCATAAACAGTAGGGCACCAAGCTTTCCGCTGTCCTCTATATCCCACCGGATCTGTGAGTTACTACATCCCCTGTTGTCTACTGACTCCAGTTAGGCAGCCAGCAATTACCTTCTACAAGCTATCACCTATTTTTGAGACACAGCTGGAAACTGGACACTGCAACTGCATGCCCAAAACCTCTGTGATGGCAGACACAGCCCTAGTAAGACTCAAGGAGATTCCTTCATCCAACATAAAGAGCACAAAACACAGATCTAATTGTAGGGCTGAGGCTTAAAATTTGAAGACCTAAGCAGAAAAAATTTAAAAGTTTAACTACTAGACTAAGCATTATCTGAAATTAATACACTCATCTTTTACTTTCCCTCAGAGGAATCATTGTTAATGATTTCTTCCCCATCTCCAGACTAGAAATTTTCTCCAACTGTTCAAGTCATTCAGTGATGACAGATATTCTACCTCAAAAGCAGAAAGGATATTTTGTGACTGATCCTTGCACACTTAAACTATGCAAGTCTACAGGAGTTCAATTCACTTGGGCAGTAGGGTCACCACTTGGCAGACTTCCTTTCCCTCCCCTACATAATCTGAAGCAATGGAGAGCACTAATGTTACTAAGAGTAAAGTCAAGTCTCAGAATTAAACTACTGGTTCTGCCTTTGCAGGACAGGAAAAGCCCAGAGGACAGGAAAAGCCCAGAGGACAAATCTGTCTAAATAGATCAATGAGTCATATCAGTCACTGACACCCACCTGGTGTGTACAGAAACCCACACTGCTGTACCAGAAGCATTCAAAAGTTCAGGTTTTGTTTGGTTGGTTGGTTTGTATCTTTTTTCAATTCCTGGCTCGTAATCTTTATGGGTTTTTTACCTTCTATTACAAGACTTATTTTATTTAAGATCCAAGAAATCTCTAGCTCAGAGTCACAAGCTGGGAAAAGTGTAGTGCTTGCTTGCATACGAAAGTGTCTATTGTATGGGCGTAAAAGCTGCAAGTTGTCCTCAGTTTCAGGCCAGGGGAATGATTTTCTGGGATGATACAGGAGATAAAAATTATGTGAACAGTTTGCCAAGTTTGAATTGAAAATGCATGTTGTCATAGCATTTTGTTGTCTTGGTTATGGAAGCTGGGTTTGAAGTTTTTTTTGCAGAACACCTTCTGAAATGTGTTTACTTCTATAACCTCAGTAATACTACCCTCGAAGGAGGCAGTTCTGCAGACAAAGTATTATAACAGCAAAGCCATGCTATTGAATGACAGCACTTCAAGATCACAGAGCTCCAAGAATTCTCCTTGATCTTGTGGTACAAATAGGCCAATGATCTTTTATTCTGTACTGCTGATTAATGCATTACAGAAGACAGTGGTTTGTAAAAGCCTAGAAGCAAGCACAAGTGGCTTACTCACTGTTTACCCCGCTCAGAGATTTTACTGCAGGTGACAGCATTTGTCTTATTAATATAAGGAAATACATCAAATCTGTCAGCTTTCAGTCTTGGGCTTTAGTATGTAGATTTCTGTGAAAGAAGGACACTACAAATTGTGTTCTGTCGGTGAACTTTAGATAATGAAACCTTAGAGGAGTCCATCCACAGAAATGCTGGCAATGGAGGCAACAAGGCACTGCTATATGATGCCACAGCACTGCTTCTGAAGTCACACAGTCATTTCTGTCTCCTCTCTAAACTGCTGGAGGGTACAGCATCTCAGTCTGCAGCTCTGAATGTTTTAGGACATGAGTAATTATAGTGTACAAAATAGAGAGGCATGATTAAAATTGTCTACTACTTTCAGTGCACAGAAAAGAATTAAACCATGCATGAAGATGTCACTTGTCATCTGAGGCCAGAAAAAGGAGATTGGGGGTGGGGGGATAATTCTTGCAGAGCTGTTTCCCATTTAGTCACACCACAAAGATAAGGTATTCAAATTTCCTGGGTTTCTTTTCCCAGTATCACAGTCTCAGCTTAACAGCCACCATCAGCATCTGGAATGAAGCACCAGCACAGCTAACTTTAAGAAACTGAGCAGCAGAGTTTGATGGCTAAGCTAAATTTTAAAATAAGAGTTGGAAAAATTAATTTTTCTTTAATGTGGTAAGGAAGAACAGATACAAGGAAAAAGAAATCATATACAGGAAAAAATCTAGAAACTACTTTTTCAAAATATACAGATTCAGACATTTGCTGGGTGGGCAAGAGACAATAAAGCTTAGTCTCCCAAGGAAGTCACAGGTACATTTGCTAATACAAAACAGGTAATATTAAGAAATAACAGATGAAGAACAATCCAACAGAAACCATATGAAGCAATCTTGAAAAATTGATTCCATTTGGGCACACACAGGTAGGGCAAACAAGGATTAAAGGTACCTTCCTGAAGAAGTTTCTGCTACTGCAGGCATCCAGGACACTGACAGCTAATCTCCAAACCCAGGCACTGAGGTCAAATGCAAATTACAAGCACAGTCAGAAATCAGAATTGTACTGCAGTAGCAGCAAGTGCTTTTACCACAAATTTCACAGAAGTGAAGTAATTGGAGAATGAAGACCTATATATCCTTTATTTGAATCCATTTGTTTACTGTGGGACTAAATCACAATTGCCAAATCACAATATGTGATTTCTCCTACTTCCTCTCTTCACATTTTCATAGTTGGTACTTTAAAGACTTCTTCAATTAAAGATACTTTTGAAAATTATAATTTTACTTCAATATACTTTTTCTAGTTAAGTTTTGAGATGGAAGATCCATGCAATAGAAGAAATAAATGATTATCAATTCTCTGGCACCATAACATAAATCTAAACAGCATTTTACTTCAATATACTTTTTCTAGTTAAGTTTTGAGATGGAAGATCCATGCAATAGAAGAAATAAATGATTATCAATTCTCTGGCACCATAACATAAATCTAAACAGCAGTCTTTAAGCTCTTGGACAAACCAATTTTTTCACCCAAACTTAAGACAACTGCAACTTAATCATACTCTATGTTTACTTCTCTTCCCTAATTAACACCTCCATTAATAAAAAGACAAACCTGCCAAAAGGAGGAAGAATGGTAGAGGATTCACTGAGGCAGACTGAAGAAAGTTAAGAGACTTTGGCTCTCTCTTCATGATATTTTGAACAGCCCACTAAAGGATGGGACTAGCTTTAGTGCTTGTTAAGCTCATAAGGTAAAAAAAGGGAACAGTAAGAATGTTTCAAAGGTTTCAGAATTTCAGACTCTTTTCTTTCAGTCTCATTAAAAACTAGTTTCTAGTTCCTTTTTTTTTTTTCTTAATGAGAGAGATTATACAATACTTTAAAGAATCTCTTAGTCCTTTACCTTTCCAGATGGTATTCTGGATCTGGGCAGGGCAGGGCTTTTTCCTGTTT
>VXAX01007979.1:443994-458471 GCA_013399835.1 Leptocoma aspasia
CTTTTTCTTCCCCCCCCCCCCCCCCCCCCCCCCCGAATTCTCTAATAAACCGACCTGGGATTTCCCAGTTCATGATTAATTATTCACAATTTACATTTCAGTATGCAGAGAAACAGCAGCAGAGCACAAGACCTCTCTGTTCAGAGAAATATCAGTGCCAACTTATGAGCAGCTGTCATTCCAGACTGAATTAACACACAAGCTGCCTCAGCATCTGAGCTTGTCATACATTCAGTTCCCAAACTTTGCCAAATCCCTCCAGCAGTAACCCCCTTACAGACCTTCTTCAATACTACTCAAATGCTACAATAGTCTTCAGGAGTTTTTTTCTCAGTTATAAGTATTTAAATAATGCCTTGAATCTATTGAAAAGGAAATGCAGGATTGTTTCAAATCCAAGCTAGTCAAGAACAGAAAGAAGCAGCCCAGAGTAAGAGTTTACAAGCCTCAACTAAGAAAGTTAAGTAGGCAAGTAAGAGTACAGTCCCTCCCCTGCAAGACAGAACTGTATTAGGAAGCTACTGGAGCATTGTGCTAACCAGTGCAAGAGCTGAACTTCCCTCTCTACAGAAACCTGACCACAAAACAGTATTGGAAAGCGGAACAAAGTTACCAGTTTCTGCTTCTACAACAATGCTCGTAAGAACATTAGCTAATTTGAATGTTGTTGTCTTTGACTATCAGGCAATTCCATGGAAAAGAGTTTGGAATCCATTTCTGAGGTTATAATTTATCATTTATTCTTTTCACTTCCAGCTTGCCCTGTCTACACAAATGCACATCTTGACCTGGCTTGTAACAATGACAGCAGCGCATGCTGTCTCCTCCTTCCACCCCTAAAGTCTGCCTCAAGGGTTGCTGTATCTCACTTTGATGCCAGCAAGCTTACCTTTTATCAAAGTCCAGCATCTTTCAGATATTGCCTTGGAACTTCTGTGCCTATGCCAACTCAACAAACCTAAACACACTCTTCCAACTGAGCATGTGCTCTCCAGGTATTTTAGACTCCCAATAATGCAGCTGTAGCTCTCATGGGTGCTACCTCCTCTCTCCAGCCTTACTTCAAATACCTCCTCCTTCCAAAATAAATCTCAGACTCTTGTGAGGACAAATACTTGCTGCAGATCCTGAAGTTTGAAAGGTCACGACAATCAGTCTTTGAACCACACAACAGCACCCCACACCAAGACAAGCTTTTATATACAATTTCTTCCTGTCTGCCTACTCACAGGCATACTGTACTACCCAAAGTATTAAGTGTTTTGCAGAACCTATCAATCACATGAAAGGTCTGCAGAGAGACAGGGCAAATTACTGAGTACTAGCAAATCTCTCTTGAAGCATCCTCCGATTTCTCAACCTGTGAGTTTAATCAGCCTTAGAATAATTTTATAATCTCACTACTCCTTTTTAAATACAACAGTGCACCACCTCCTATATTATCAAATGCCTCTTTTGAAACAAAGTGAGAAATCTACTGCCTATACACACTGCCAGATTTTATTCCGACATACTTCTAAATGGTTTGCACCCCTCCTTAACCAACATATCAAGGCAAGATATTTGGCTTTAAGACATCTGCAAAAATCACCCTAACTCATTAACAGTGTTGCATCAGTTATGCTGCACTTGATTATTTATATGTATGGTTTTTCCCCCTGAGAGATTCAGGTTCCACTCTCTTGGGAACAGGAAATAAAAGCCAACCATCAGATGGTCTTCTACTGGATCTAAAAGGGTGCAACTAGAACAGCTGTGTCTCTAAGTACTAATAATGGGGGGGGGAAAAGTGTGATTACACTGTGTTAAAAAATTTGATCTTGCTGTAAGCAATTTCTTTAAGTTTATTGAACTATGAATATTTTTTACATCAAAGTTCCCAGAACTTAGAGCTCTACTGCCTCTGGGGCAGAATAGTGTGCATTACCTTTAATGTTTACATTGGAGTTCTCTCAAGGAGAGTAGTAGAACTGACATTCAGGCCACCTGCAGAAGCTCAGTGTTAAGGAGCAGTCATTGAGATTTTAAGTATAGTCTTTAAGACTGCAAATTCACTAGCAATTAATATATTTCATGAACAAAGACTGAGACCTTGCTGACACCCATGATCCAAGCAGTCAGAAGAAAAAAAGTTTCATTTTTACTCAGGAATTACATACCTGGAATAACAGAAGATAGGCTACACAAACTTTCTAGTACAAACATACTATGGGAAGCATCTTTTTAGCCTTATAAACGAAGCCAGAACACCAAACAAAGGGGGAAAGGCCCCATGGTCCAAGAATTATGCCTGCTTTCTTCCCCACTACAGCTACCACAGTTTTTTAAAGCATCTTCACTATAGGAAAAGTATTGGTTATCAAGCATGGAATCTTCCCCCTGTCCAAAGTCATAAGAAGCTCAGTCCTGAACCTCTTTTTTACAGAATTCACTCACTTTGAATACCAAAGAATCTGTCTCAGGCAATAATACAAGTTCAGCAAAATAGAGCAAAGATGACAAATCACAGCTTTAATGATCTTTTCCTCTCACCCACAGAACCCCCTTCCAACCCGCTTTCCACAAAAATCCTGCTCCACAACTAGCTCAACAGAAACATGCATTTTTCTGCTCAAATACAAGAATTAAGCATTTCTGCTTAAATTGATATGAAACTCCAAGTAATTCTGGAACTAAATGTGCCACTTCTCTGTTTTATTGATTTACTGGAAGTAAGAGCTGAGCCACAAATCATTATTGCAGTGCCTTTTTTGCGTAGCTCTTAATAGTTCAGGATATGCAAAATTCCATTTGCATTTGGTGGAGCATTGTCATATGACCAACCGATGTCATAAGGTCAAAATATAACAGCAGTTGTCTTGGAGAAATGCTATTTCCCATTCTATTGTAATATGGCATCTTAAATGCGAAACTAGGGGAAGAAGAGACATGGAAAAGCCTTGCTAACATTATAAATAGGTTTTGACCAATAACTTTGCATGAAAAGGAACTTTCATCCTGCATGGCAAATCTCAGATCTCATTCTACAAGACATTTCCTTCAGCACTTCAAACCTGGAAGACTTAACCAAAATACACATTAATTTAGAAACTGGAACCACCAGCCAATCTTCTGCCAAGCATTCAAAGCATTTATGCAATTTCCTCTAAGGGAATTGTTCTCTCCATCCATGCAAGCATTAAAGTGACAGTTCTCTTGCACCTTAGCTCTTGCTGCAAACAACAAAGCAATTTTAAAGACATTAGAGAGTTGCAAGATTATTGCTTAGAAGGACAATAGTCAATAAAATCTACTTAAATGACTATTGTCAATTGCCTATTGACATTAGGTACATTCACAGCCTGATTCCAGGATTCCAGCTGTGGCCTGTGATTATCCTTTCAATGAAAGTGACCAACCCCTAACATTACCTGTTGGCTGTATCAATTAATAACTCTTGGCACTTGGGTGCTCGCTGGAATATCAGTAACAGGATCAACTGCAGCTTTTAGGCAGGGAGTACAGCTACACTAGAAACACAAGGATTTGCCACAATAGCACTTGGCCATTTCTAATCCTAATCAGCCTTTATGTGCAGGGCTGATCTCACACTCCAAACACATCTGGCAGAAAGTGGTAATCAGCCTGAGGCATGGTACCTGAGCTCTTTCAGTTGCCATGCTGCAGTCTGAATTCTACCCCTAAATTATCTCCTTTCCTCAGAAAACCATTTGTTTTTAATAAACTTGTAGAAATTCTCTACTACCCTATCAACTCTGCCCAGAACAGCAATTTGTAATCCACTAAAAAGCTGAACGAGACTGAAAATATATTGCAAGAAGCCTGATGTTCCAGCTCCCATACTTAGCTGTTACATTTTGGGAATACATTAACAAAACAAAAAAAATTTTTGGGTGGGGATGAGACAACGTGCAAACAACTTCAGTGACATGGTAATTAGCTACAGCCTTTGTGCTGGAAAGAGATCAGTTGACTAGGCAGCTTCAGAAGCTGACACATCTGACTCAATATCCAGACCATGGTCCATGCATTTACTACTCCCTCAGCAAGATTATTCTCAGAGTCCAGTTTTTCCATCAGTGAATGCCACATAATGACATAACCCAAAATTCTTAACTAGAAATGAAATGCCCACAACTATGCAGGCAGCCCTGCTGGAAACATGAACATAGCTGCAGGAAAAAGCAACCAAGTGTAATGCAAACCTCTGCACAAGCCAGTGCAGCAGTATGACCTCCTGGAAGCAGCTCCCACCAAGCAGCAAGTACTTCCTAACATGGCTGCTATCATTTCAACCCATTGTCTTGTACCTATGTATCTACCATAAAGCAGAAGAGTTCATAAAACCAGATGGCTGCCTCCCATGTGAATGCTGTGCCCTAAAACAGTCTTTTTAACAAAATGACTGGAATCCTTCACAGTTAGACACAGCTTTACCCTCTCCTTGCTAAGAAAAACAAAACAAAAAAAGGTAAAATATGAAACTGCGCAATTCCTTTATGTCCATTCCCTTGTCTACATCAGTTAAACAATAATCCTTTTCTTCTGCCACACAGACAGGTGAGTTTAAACCTCAAAAATCTTGAAAAAAACTGAAGTCTACTCCCAATAGACTTGACTTTTAAGCATGAGCCAGCAGCCTTTCACATATTGCAGATTTCTTGATGTTGTAAAAAACCCCAAAATGTTAAATTCAATGGAACATCCACCTGAGCGACAGAAGATGCAATAAGGACTACTAACATTTAAAAAACCCTCAAGTTGTTATCAACAGTTTGAAGTAACCAATGCCTCTGGATGATGCGTTTACCACTGTCAGTAGAAGTCTCCTACCAAGGTACTGATGAGTGAGGAACTTAGAATCCATCACACGGGCTCACATCCAGGCAGCAAACTTTGTGCAGAGTCAGATCTCTAGACTGGAACACTCAGAAGCGTCAATTTAACTCTCAAGCATGATATGGAGCATGATATTTGAAAGGTAGTTTCTCATAATACCGTCTAAGCAATATCCAGCTTTCTGATGAACAAGAAGCAGCTCTTTAAACTCACCTATTACAAACATAGCAAACCTTGCCTGTTAACACTTCCGCCATTCACCACCAACAGTTGAAGTTTAAATCAACTTCACAAAACCAGAAAAACTCTAATGTAGAGTCTTTCATAGTCATTTCATAGAATGAAAGATCAGATCAGAAAGTCATAGGTAAGGCTCACATATGAAAATACCATTGTTTCACTTGCCAGCAACAAAACATCACTCATAATAGAATGTACATGTTTCTAAAGCACTGGCACACTAAATATGCTGAGTTGCTTCTGGCTTGGTGTCCCTTAGCAGAATGTACATTCTCCTATAAATACATTTAGACAAAGCTATAAAACTTAGATTAGGAGCTACAAGCACAACAAACATACTTTGGATTCCAGAGTCGCAACAGGATCCAAACCCAAGTCTCCATTTGAAAAGGTTGGATTTGAAAACTCCAGGGCTGCTAAAGGACTGATAAATTAAGGTTTTCATCTATATTCCACCTTTATGTAATGAGAAACAGCAGCCTTCAGAGGCAGGAAACAGGCCAGCTGGCTTGCCCCTTTCATACAAGCCCTACACTCCCTGAAGCAAGAAGTGAAAGGAAGAGTCCTGTGAAAAGCAGTTTGAGCTCCCACTGAAGTGCAGCTAGGTCGGCTCTTCAATCATGCTAAAGAGGTGCCCCTCCTAGGTCCTGCACTGTGGCAGGATCACCGACCACTGCCTTACTCTGAGGACCTTCTTCTAAACTTGTAAACCTGCATACACTTAAACAATGTGGGCGACAAGTCAGCATGTTTTATTCATGCTTCAAGCAGTCACGTCTTTCTCTCACTTCTGTGGAGGACCATTTTTGAACGTTCTGTAAAGTATCAGAGTGATTTAAGATATATAACAGAACTATGCCAGAGGCACCAGGAGCCTGCCAGGCTCTGCAGGCTAACCCCTGACCATCTGCTATGGAAGCACCCGCTGCCATCATGTCATCTGCGCTTGTGCAAAGCCAGGAGTCAGTTTGAAGTGATGCACTGCACTGTCAGCAGTCAAGCCACAGCATTGTATCACTTCTTAGGACAGAAAAGTGTAAGACACTTTCTTGAAAAGATGTGTCCTTTGGTCCTTTAAGTGTATGGTAGAACAATCTTAGTTAAAGTGGACACCAAATTCTCCAATCTACCCTTACCAGTGCATCTTAGCCATAACCTAGTCTCTTAAACACTTAAAAACAATGAGCAAAGAGTGCTGTTTTCTTTTTTATTACTTCTTTGAGTCAGTAAAGCAACCTTGTCAAATCATATGGCTCAACTGTTTTGTCAGAACTCTGCAGCCCAGTTGCAACACAGGAGTTCCTGCCAATTTGCTTTTTACCTGTGGTAATTTTGCATATTGGCTTATGACCAAAAGGAGCTGATGGCCACAAGTCAGACACAAGCTGCAGACATGTCCTGTCAGCAACCTGCAGTTCTCAGTACACATGAGAGGCAGGGTTTGGTAGTCTTCAAGCATCATCACGTCTATCTACTCACAAAATCCCCTCTACAAAAAACATCATAACACATTTGAGTTTTATCAATAGCTAGAAAAAAACAGACTCTAGGAAAGGCAACCAACTGACATGCTGCCTCTGCTCAGATGGCCAGAGTAAAAGCAACATAAAAACACAACATTAGCATAACATCAGGGCCTTTTAGCATCCAATCCTTTTCATCAAACTAAGTTAAGACACAGATATAATCTACAACAGAGCATGAGATCACATTATCCTGGGCAGAAATGAGAAACATTATTTAGACTTGGCTGGTCCAGAAGTCAGTGGTAATATTGTGCGCTGTCATTTCCTGTGCCTGCAACTAAGCCGTGAGCCTCAGATGCCCAGTGAATGCCCCATTTGCCAGCAGCCTAGAAAATACTGTTCTAGTATTCCACCTATATTCATTTCAAGGCTGATGTCCAACACCACTTGTGATGCTAGTGCAGACGGATAGTATAGTATATTCCCTCTCTTAGATAACTACAACTCTCAACTGCTTTAGTAAATGTGTTTCACAACCTAAAGAGAAGACCTTAAGAGCACAAACAAAATATGTTTTGTATTGATTTTGAGTATTTTCAGCCAGCTCTGAAGTAAACATGATCAAAATAGCAAGATTAAAAGCATTAAAAACTGTTTTAAGGGTCTAGCATACGTTTTGCACGATACCAGCAAAAGCAGACCTTACCATACTCTGCAAAGTGACAAGCTAGCCTCTGCCAAGTATTCCAATTGCCTTCCAGCAATTGCCAACATCTGGTTTAGTCAGGTGAATTTAAGCCACCACCTCTCATCCAAGCAAAATTTTGGACAGAAGGAAAATCAAGCAGCCGTGCTGAATCTGATGGGATGGGATACTCTAGTATCAGCTTACCAGTGAGGCTACACACTGCAATCTTGCTGATACTGCTGACTCAGAGGAACAGAAGTACTGCTGCAAATCCTGTGCTACAGATCACTGCCTGCAAGGCTACCAGGAAGGTTTCTTCTATCTTCTCATTTAGTCTGAGTTCAGGGTTCAGTCCTGTGCCAGACGACCCATCCTTGTCTTTATATGTCCTGCAATGAGATCCAGACCCTGATTTCCTGGGTTGCTTTACTCCTTGCTTTTTCTTTTTCACATTATTTAAAACCCCTCTCTCCAAACCAGCCAGAACACTATTACTAATCTGCATGCCATGTGTTGAAGCTTGGAGATGCAAGGCTTAT
The DNA here is from genome assembly GCA_013399835.1 of Leptocoma aspasia. NCBI lineage: Eukaryota > Metazoa > Chordata > Aves > Passeriformes > Nectariniidae > Leptocoma > Leptocoma aspasia. Next base: position 451,767 of record VXAX01007979.1, read on the forward strand.
CACTCATTGGTGAGACTCCTGTATTTACCTGAGGCACACAACAGAACTTGTGCTTTTCCACCCTTACCAGCATCCCAATCTGTGCCCCAAAAAAGGAACAGGGCATGGTAACTCAGTTTGGTACTGTTTGTACTCACCTTTAGGCTATAGTAAGGCTAAGGGAAGGGATGTAATGTCATCACTATACCCCCAATTTTTCCCCATCCTCAGAAACACTGAACCAGCTCCTTCAGCAATACTGTATATGTCCAGAGCTGTCTGAAGAAGGTATATCCCTTTGTTTTCTTTGGTGGCAGGAATGAACTCCATGCACATGGCAAGGTTTTGGTAGCACTGGGAAATGCTGCAGCTGTGACTTCTGACAACAGGGGTTATCTTCCATGACCTTGCAGAGGATATCTGCACCATGGAGTGCATCCTGTACCTCCTGCTCCATGTCTAACTTTGGTGTTCTCTCTGCCATTTCTTTTTCCCACTTCCTCTGTCTGTCCAGTATTTTCTGCTTTTTCTTAAGTTTGCTGTCCTTGAGGTGCCACAAACTTGGTGGATGGGCTCAGCTGTGTATTGCAGCAGATCCACTGTGGAGCTGGCTGTGTCTGGCACAGAGATGTCCTGGTCTCTTCTCATGGAGGCCTGCAGCCAACAGCTTGTCATGGACACCCAGCACTGGGGGAACGTAAGCAGGGCAGGAAGAGCAAAGTAGTCTCAAGAATCTTGAGCAGCAAAATGCTGCTCAAGAAAAATGCTAAAAAGCAGTGTGCCTCTACTACACTATCATTTCTTCAAAAGTGGGAGCTGCAAGAGCAGGAAATTCTCCTCCTTGGCTACCAATTTTTCAGTCCAGCAAGAAGCAGAGAAAATGAGTAGCCTTCGAAATGCTTTATGCACTTCAAAGTTATGCTGTCATCTACTTTTAAGCACTTCAGAGCATCCTTCACATGGCAGACACAGAAACATGGACTGACCACACCTATAGGGCATTTTCTTGGAGACTTCACAGAATTCCTCACTAGTGGGACAGGCCCATATAATGTATGCACAGAAGATAAAGGGTTTAAGAGTGAGGCTGGGAAATCAGAGACTTAGATGAAATCAAAACACAGAAAATCAATGAAACCTGCAGATTTTTGTTATTGTCATTAAGAAGATGTTCAATTGCTGCCAAGATTTGAGGGAGCAACATTATGAGACTATTATGAAACACACTAAACTACTAAACAGAAGTGACTAAAACCATGCTCTGGCCACTGCCATCCTGACCATCTCATAAATATCTACTCCATTATCAAAGTCTACAAAGGAAGTCAGTACAACAGAAAGACCTGACTTGTCCCAGAATTTGTCATCCATGACCTTGACAAAGCATGTTTAACTGAAGGATCTTGCTTAGTCTTGAAAAAGACTAAGAATACCTGCCCTCAAGACTACGCAATCTTTATCAAGTTACACTGCCTACCTGAAAAAAAGTTTAACATTACAGTGCCTACTCATTTTCCTGCTCCCTCATCTGCCCTCTTCCTTTCCTTAGACATTGCACCATAAGACAACTTACACACAAAACAGTTGAAATGCAGAGGATCAAGTGATCCTGCCAATATTTCAACATTTGGATCTTAACATGAATTAAGATTTCTACCCTGATTCAAACATATTTTGAAGAATTGGCCAAGTCTTAGCTTGATTAGAAGGACAGCCTTCTCTTGGTATTACACATGCCTTAAAAACAATATGGGGCTGGAGGGGAATTGAAAGTTAAGGCCACTTAAATACTCAAGAACAACTAATCTGAAAAGTGTTCTTATTAGCTCCCCTTACTCATGACAGACATTTACTCCTCCTATTCTGAGATCTGCATGCCTCCAAATGAAGTGTCCTCAATACCCTTTTGGGAATGGACACAGTAGAAGCCCACAGAAACAGCTATTCAACACAAAAACTGATGATGAGTCCTTACACACAATAAATATGCTAATCCAACATCCAATAAAGAATTAAAGAAAATAACTGCTTGCTTGGATATTTTTCTTTTCAGGTGTGAGAGCAATTCATTGGGGTGACAGAGGAGTTCACACTATAAAATCCACACCAGCTATGACAACAAAAACTGTAACACAGTATTCCAGCTGATCTTCAGTGGTAACGTTTAAACAAAGTCAGTTCTCTGACACACAGAAACTGTGACAAAGTACTGGGATACAAGATACAGTGAGACATAAAAGCAGTTTCATCAGTAAAGTCTGAAGGAGTAAGCCCAGTGTGTACAGGGACTCCATTCTTGGCAATTTTCTTGAAGATACTCCCACAGCTGTAGAGACTGAGTGTCACCTGGACTGCAGAGCAATGCAGTACATCTGCACTACTCCTGCTAGGAAAGGGCCACAAATGCCAACAGTCTTGGAACACTCCCCAAATCACTTCAACAGCAAACTGACACCCAACTTTTCCCAAAAAGCAGAGACAGACATATTCCTCAGGAGTAAGACAGAGGTTTCTAAGACTAACCTGTGGGACCCAGCAACATCATCTTTACTGAGCCTAGGCAAAAAAGTTTAATACATTGCTTTTGGTCAACAGACATTTCTATTTCAACACTAAAGACCACAGTGATTCAAACTTGTTAGGTCAACACCAGAGACTGCAGAAGAAAGGTAGAACCTGGCAGAAAAGAAGTGTCTGTACAAGCAAAATACAGACACCAGCCCTGCAGTTCAGTTCAGTTGCCACCATGAATTAAACCATAAACTTCTTTTTAGAGCCTCTGCTTGCCAGGTACATGCAAATATGCAAAATTAGACTTGAGATGAAAATAAGTTACAGCAGATACACAGGTCATCTCCACAGCCACAGCAAATCATATCCTAATATTAATCTGCTTTGTTTTGACTTTTCACAAACATCTCCCAGCTCTTGATCAGGCTTCTGGGAAGGTCCTCTACCTTATGAGAATTATTTTGAAGAAGTAAGGAGACACATGTGGTCTTTTCAGAATACACACTGCAGAACTTCCTCCTGCCACTAAGCAATTCACTCAGCAAAATAAGCCAAGGAAAACCCCAGCCATTTCTATCATTTTCACAAATAGGAACTTGTTACAACCACCTGCACACGCAACAGCCTCACTAGTTTTCAATTCACTTCCCTAAATGAAAGCTTGAAGGTCTGTTTCTGCTTGAGATCCCATAAAAAGAGCTGAGTTGAGATCTACTTACTTTTCCTTCATCTATCATGTGTTTTCACATCTGGAAGTCATGTTATTTCCCTTCTCCAAAAACATCTCCCTGTTGATACCATCAGAGTCATTCCCATTTGAGGCTGGAAGCAGCCTTTTACTTGGCCCACACAATTAAACCCTTGGTGAAGCCTTAACACATCTTTCAGAACAATGCTAAGAATCAAACTCCTATGCTGTGCACAAGTATTGCCTTCCCACTTGAATTTTATACATCCTTAATGTAGCCCATATGCCTCATTCACCCACTGCAATGGCCCTTCCCACTGCATCAAAATAAAGTTGCTAAATCCCCACTTCTTCACAGGAATAATAATTTAGCTAACAAACATTGGTTAGCTGAGAGATAGGAATCCATATCATTGTGGTGACTTTTAGACAACTTTTGGATGACAACAGTTTTGTAAGTCCAAAATGGTCAGAGCTCAACTGTCCGAAACCACCAGAGCATCCTAGATTTACATTCCTTTTCCCACCACAGGGACTTGAGAAACTCATTTAGTGCCATTTGGCACTACTTCCAGCAGTTGTTCAAAATCCACTAGCAGGAGATCTGGAGTTCAAGAAAATGGTAAATCCTGTTAATGTGCATAAGATAGCAACCAAATGATACTTTAGTACTCCTTCACATGACCAGGACCAAGAGCCCATGCCAAAAGACAGCAGCATCTGTATTACAGTCTGTATTTGAAAGCTATAGCAAGTATAGAAAACCACACAAAAATTAACACTTAGCAGCTCAGCTTTTCTACATTGAAGACATTACTTCTGTTCTTTTTTCCCTTACTCACAGACCACCTTTCACCTTGTCACCTATGATCTCCCTGTGACCCTCTGGAATTATTATCTTCTGCAGAAAACATATGAGAACAGGCATCATTGTATTCTATCCTTACAGGACTACTTAACCCATGTTAAATAGCTGATCTCTCAATTTAATTTACAGTTAAGTAGGGCAGTGGAAGAGAGGTTGTGTGACTTGACACCTGGCCACTAAGACACTAAATAAAATTATGGAGTTCCTTAAGGACACAGAACCCCAATGTCAATACCAGAATTACAGCTCTTCATAAGGCATCGCTCCAACCATCACTCTCTGGAACCTGAATTTTTAGTAGTCGAAATCCTTTATACCTTGACATAAAACTTATTGTAAGGCACTGGGAAGTTTTACCTTTCATTCTTCACATCTTCAAATGCGACTTATTGAAATTGCTTGAAATGCAACTCTGAAATTGGCTCCCAGCCAATTAAACTCTGAACTGTTATTTACAGCTTGTAAATAAAAAAAAAAAAAAAAAGAGCAGGCATATGCCTTCCCAGGAGATTATAACTTCTTTTTCACTTTTATGTGTGACAGGCAGGTAGGTAAGAAATCCTGTGGAATTCTACTGGCTTCTGTCTCCAGTACACCCACTTTCTTGAATAGTAATATTAGCACCAATATCCAAACACAAATCCTTTACAGTCCTTACTATAACACTAGTAGATTACTTCTACCTCACTTCAATCCTGCCTATTCCAGATAGTACTTTTATTTATATATGTATATACACACAGAAACACAGATACACATAGACACAGCATGCTTTCAAATACATGAGCTATGCTTTTTTTAAGCTAAAGCTTCTAGTAACAGATATGGTCTGCATAGGACAGTCCAGACACAGCCTACAGATTAAAAAGCGTTGACGGCTACGAAACAACAACATAGAAGAGACATCAATGACCAAGATGATTTTTTAAAGTATACAAGAAAACATGACAGAATACATGATATCAAGACCAATTATCTACTTAAACAACAGTTTAGACTCCAGTGAGTCTTCAGTCAATGCTGCTTACATCAGCATTTCTTGGACATATATGCAAGAGCATCTAGATATACTGAAAGACCAGCCTACTGTTTGTCACTTGGAGGGTAAGCTACAAAGTCATTAGAAGTGAATTCTGGAATTTTTTTGCAGAAGTAATGCTGCCTCCTTTTAACAAATACTGCATCATCAAAACTGTACTTACAAACACCTGCACCAGCATTACTCTAGTAATGGCCAAAAGCCAAGAAACTGCCTAGTATAAAACCTGCTGATCTTTACTTGACTGTACTTCTTACCATGTCCAAAAAAAACATGGGAAACCCACTTAGTTTTAGATATTAACACCTGCTGTTGATCTGCCACTTGGTGTCTCCAAACAGGGACTGACAGTTGAAATGAAATCGTCAGGATGAAACATGACTAGCTCATTGTTTTTCAATAAATGTTTTGCCTCAACCTTGTTTCATGACTTAACTAGTCAGTCCAGAATACATCAAAAATCTGAGATAAGGCCAACAGCCATTTCCAATAAAACATGACGCAAACTACTGGACAGCTCACAAAGTTGCTGTCAGATATTTGGGACCTGAGCATTAGCCCTTAAACTCTCCAGAGGTTGTCCCAACCTACAGCACGGCGTCATCCCAGTGCCTTGCCATTTAATCACGCCATGATCCAAACCTCTTCAGAAGTGGAGATGCAGTGCTGTGGAGATGGCCCCACTCGTACTGGTGCTTGGCCAGCTCTGGGAATATCATTTATGTATCTCTCATCCTAGCTTAATCCTGACCAGAGCAGGCAGTGACAAGCGTGTGTCCATTTCGCCCTGTGCCTGATTCTTTCCCCTCTTCCCAAGCCCCTGCTCCATAAGGCGCTCTTTCCACTGTCTTCCTGGATAAAAGGCAAGAGGTCATGAGGAAAAAAATGGCCGAAAGAGCAGTATTATGCAATAAGAGAAGAAATGCAATAATAACTCATCCTCTCCTGGAGATTTCCCATCACCCTCACGCTTTGCAAGCTGGATTAGAGCAAGCGTGACAGCCAGCCGGCTCAAAGGCCCACTGAAGTGCCCTGCGGGCAGGCTCCTCAGCCCCGGGCCTTCGCTGGGGAAACAAAAAGGGATGCTCACAGTCCAGGTGCTTTTTCTTGGGCCCCATCACTTCATGCGTGGTGGCTTTGCAGACGGCTCTGGCTACGGCCGATCCCGTAACGCTGTACTGAGCAGCTGCGATGCGATCTGTCAGCGTCTGACCCGACATCTTCGAACGGCGTGCTGGCTGCTGCCTGCTCTGCAGGGGCGAAAGACACGACAGGAGAGGGGGAGATGCCGGGTCTGTGGCCGGGGGGAGGCACGGCCGGGGCGCGCACAGGCAGGGGCGCACGCACACGGGCACTCACACAGCCCCGCCACACGCACAATGGTCCCTCGGGCAGCCCGGCCCCTCCCGAGGCGCAGCCCCCCCGCCCCGTTGTGTAAGCCTCTGCCTCGCTAGAAGCCGCCTGGGGCAGGAAGAAGGGTATTTTAGGCGTTGCAAGGAACAGATGAAGGGGAAATAATGACGGCAGCTGAAGGAGGCTGCACACAAACGCGATGCGAGCCCCGGGATGGGGGCAAGGCAGCCCTCCCGCACCTGCCTCGGCAGCGCCCGCCCCACGAGC
>VXAX01007979.1:458492-561757 GCA_013399835.1 Leptocoma aspasia
CGGGGATGCGCTGGACGTCCACGCCCGGGAGCCGACGCTGCTATTTCCAGCGGGCGGCTTAATCCTCCCGCAGCCTAATCCCCGCGCTACTGCCGCAGCAGCGCCGCCCCCTACCCCGGTGCAGAGGGCGGGACGGAGCGGAGCCGAGCGGCGCTGCCGCCGCAGATCGGTGGCCCGGCGCAGTCAGGTGACCCCGTTCCCCCACCCGCATCCCGCTTCCCGGAGGTGGCGGCGGGCACGGCCGGAGCTGCTCCACGCGGGGGCTGTCCCGGAGGGGATCCGCGACTGGGGGGAGCCGCAGCCACTGATGCTTCCCCGGCCTGCAACATGGTCCTGCCGTGAACGCTTAAAATAGTGCCTTGAGGGATCCCAAAACAGACTAGATTTCTCCAGAATGTTGTTATGATGTTATTGTTATCAAAAACATCTGAAATATGTCCCCAGAAGGGTTTTCTCACTGTTATCTAAGGTACCCCAAGGGTCTTGGTTACAACCCAACCACAGTCGGGAGGATATATTGCTACAATTTTATTGTGCAATTGAAGCCTACCGGAGTGATCCGCGGAGTATTGGGAAATGTGGCGTACATGTATTACCATAAATTGGCTGAACTTAGTTTTGGAGTAAAGTGATTTAAGTGGGTGGGGTCTAAACGAAATGGCACTGGTAGCAATTACTTCGAGCTGCCGGTAGAACAAATTTCAGAAGACGTTGTCAGCGCATGTTATTAATTAGCTGGAGAAAGCACTAAGTACAGTCAGTATTGAAGAGTTGTGTGCACCGAGTGATAATTGGGTTGTGTTGCATACAAAGACATACGGCACCATTTTCATTTGTTGCACCAGGAGCAGAGCACTGACAAGGGACTGTGGTCCGTGACTGTGAAACAGCAGCTTTTTTACTGCTTCGTTCTTTCTTTTTTTTTTTTTTTCTTTTTACCTAACAACCTGGAGATTTTAAAATCTTAGGTAGCCTGAAAGCTTGAGAATGCTGTTAAAATAATGCTCAAAATTCAATATTGGAAATATCTTCCAAAATAGCTGTAAAATGGTGCCTTGGACCACTTAAAACAGGTGTTCAGATTTGCACATTTTTTATATTGGTTAAATCTCTTTCTTTTTTGCAGAGCAGATAGAGATTTTTGGATTTCAGGATTCAAATGTTTTCTCAAATACAGTGCTTGACTATGGAGAGGAATTTAATTAAAAAAAAAGATGTAAAGTGTCTATCACTGTTAGCAATCAGCATTAGGAGTCTGCAAACTTCAAATAGTCCCGTAAGAGGGACTCTCATATTCCAATACTGAGAATGTGTCCGTGCTTCTCAGCTCTATTCCATAATGAGTAGCAAATAAATAAACTATGGAGTTGCTCAGAAAGATAATACTGTGCTCTTTAGCATTGCTATAGTCCACTGTTCAAGTATGGACAAATTTTAGTAATATTTAGAAATTGTTTCTGTTACCACAGAAATGTTAACTTCAAATCCTAGGAATTTGTCATAAATGACATGATTTATGGCAGCTAAAAGCATGTCTTAGCAGAGGCACTTCACAATCAGTTATTGGGGTCATACTCTCAATTGATTTCAGAGGAAAGAAACAGTTGGGATCTAATGATACTTCATGTTCCATTACTGGCATTAAGAGTGACTCTGAACTTTTCTTGGTAATACTGACAGGAGTTTAGAATGGCTTTACTTTAAAGGAGAAACTTCTTTTTTAACTGGTATATTACAGAAGGAAAAAAACAACTACACAAACTGTTTTGAAATTTGTTGACTCACACAGAAGAAATTTAGAATGGTTTTATTTCCTGCAAGCAGGATGGTTTTCAACTCTACGCTACCCAAAGTATTTAATTAGTGATGTAACTCTTATTAACATCTAGTGTACATCTTCAGTGTGAAGGTCTGGATACTTTCTGAACGAGTCCATATTGTTATCAACAGTTACTGTCACTGAGATTCTCATCTGTGTCACCAAAAATTGTGATTGTGATTAGTACTCAGCTAATTTTATACCTTCATATTGTCAAAATATTGAAGCAAAAGATAAGTCAGATAATCTGTACTATTGCCTTAAGATTTATGCAGTTTCTTAATGAAAACCTAAGGTGCTTTAAGAAGGTAAGACAAGAAGACATTAGTACTCTTTAAATTCAGAGTGAAGGGATGTGATCTACTGAGCTGTATTGCTTTTGGATTTAAAACCAAACACCACTCCCCCAAAAATAACCCAGCCCCACAAAAGAGGAGTTCATGTTTGTAATGAAAGCCACACAGGAAACAGGAACCATCTTGAATAAGGATACACCATGGAGGGTATCCTTATTCCCAGGACTAAATAGATGGGGAGTTGGGGTTGCCATTTCACAGGGTAGTTTTAAACGAAGTCCCAAGAAGTTGCCTGGTGTGCTGGCTCTGTGAAACCCGGGTTCACAGCTTTGCTGGTGGAGGTCTAGATGAAGGCCATATAAGCAGCTGGAAAAGGTTCTTGTGTTAAAAATAACACAGAATCGGCAATGTGTTGACTCTTTGTAACTGTGCTTTCAACTTAATAATGAGAACCTTCAAGAAGAAGAGATATATTAATGACCAACTGAATAGCCATTTTGAGGAATAAAGATAATTCTTAACTGAATTTGAAGTGAGAAAAATAGAGTTGGTCTGTGTTAACCTCACATTCAAGCGTGGAAGGAAGGAGGCATGTGTAAGGGCTGATTCATCCCACCTCACACCTGAACACTGCCCCAGAGATGCCCATGTCTTGAGTGATGTAAGGCATGTAGACTCAGTTTAAGTGCACTGAAAATCTGGGGGTTTCTCACCATAATTCTGGGGGGTTTTTTTCAGTTTTTTCCCCAATTTCTCCTGTCAAGTCTTCCAGTTCTTCAGGCAGCTTCGATGCCCTTTCCTCCTGCTTTCACAGGCCAGGCAGAGATTTAGACCCCACCCTGTCTGTGCCTGAGCCTGCATCAGGTCCAGTGATGTTGTTCTGCTTCTTACTCTTAGGGACAGTGGTACAAACAGAGCTCCTGGAGAGGCTGGCTGTAACCATAGTGATAGCAGCAGTCCTGAACATATCTGTTTAGCTCTGGGGAGGGGGAAAAAAGGACTTTTCAACAGAGAAGTATCCTCCTGACTTTGTATCAGGTTGATGGAGCCAAGTAGTTTGCGTTATACTTTCTCTACAGCATATGTAACAGAACTTGCAAAACAGCAGTAGGTACTCAAATCATACAATACTCAGGAGTTTCTGTGCTTCTCCTGTCAAATATAACCTCATTGCTTGATCTTGTGTGGCTTCTGTCCAAAACGGTTTGTTCAGCCTCTGTACTCACCCTCCTTAATGGCATTTGTTTCAGTCGTTCCTTTGGTTGCTGTGACATAAAGCAGCAACAAGAAATTAAAGCAGTTTGTCAATTTGCCAGTCAGAATGATGGTCTGAGAAGGATGTAGCCTGAATGTGTTTGTACATCCCAGGCAGAGGATTCATTACATTTTGGAGAACTACTTGGGCTACTGAATCTAACAGCCATACACAGTGGTGGGTACAGGCTTGGTGGCTTGAGTATATACTCTACATCCCACAGGAAATGCCTTTTTTGTGTCTTTGAAGAACTTTGAAAATTAAAATGTTAATTTAGATGAGAGAGAGAATTAATAGAAGAGAAAAGTTACACAGAGCTAATGAGCTCTTTCACTGCTCGTTAAGCCAGGTCAGAGTGAGGTCATGTTCTGCAGAATATGGAGTGTCTGCATATTACAGGGTTGATGGTTACAGAAAGATGGTAATTGGCATGTTCTGTACAGATGAAAAAGGTGTGTTCCTTCCCCTTACCCAGCACACTGGTTCCCACAAGGACAATCTTAAAATCTGTATTATCTTAGAGACCTCTGATTAGTTGACTGATGCATTAATGGTGCCTCATCCACATCACGAGGATAGCTTTTGCTGCTGGAGTAGTTTTTGGCTTGTGTCTGGCAATAACACTGGGGTTAATAGACCAGAAAGGGGACAGATGGACATATGTATCAGAAATGGAGCAAAAGTACTGTAACTGTGAAAGTCAGTACCTGTGAAATTCCTCACTATTTAGTATTGACTTTGGTCACTAATTTTGTAATGCTGGTAGGGCTTCCAATGCAAAAGTTGAGAAGTGTATTGCACTTCCACACAACAGATTCAGACTAGGCTTAAATTTGTCTTTTTCTTTTTTTAAATATTTTCTTTTAAAAAGGGCACTAATCTTTTACAGATTTATTTTAACAAGTCTGTGTACCAAAAGCTACCTAATTTACTGCTTCTCTAGGCAATATGTATTCTAATATAGTCAAAGTGGAAATGGCAACTTTCTTTTGATATTTGACAGAGGGGAGAATTAATTTAAGAAAGTTGTAAGTCAGCTTCAATACAAACATTTTGTATTCCATTGAAGCTGTTGATATTGGTAAGGGTAAAATTTATCCAAAAAAATGAGGGGAGGTCATACTGAGCTTCACAGACATCATAAAACAGATTTGCAGGTGTATATAGAAACAGATAATTGAGTACTAATTGATGTTTAAAATTTGTTACTTATTGACTAATTGACAGTCTTGTCTTTGAATACAAAGTAACTCTGAAGGCATTGATCCTGACTGCATCATTTCCTCAAAGAGGGCAGGATGCTGCCTGAAATAGAATCCAAATTTCGTGTACCATTGAAATTTTGATCCATGGAAAGACAATAGGCTTTTAAGCTACCTTGGCTTTGTGGACATTCAATTTTCATTTTCAAGCAAAACCAACTTTGTTGGTAAAGATGTATTATTTTGGTATTCATATTTTGGTATTCATTAATTTGGTATTCATTCATGGCAGCATTTTGCTGTAAATGGTGAATTGTCGTATTAATAATAGTAATAATTGTACACCTGTAATAATTTTAATACAATAGTGGCTATATCCTGGCTATGACCATCATGTTTAGAACTAGGGGTGCTTCACTGAGTTCTGTCTGCTCTGCCAGTGGAAGCATTAAATGCTGTATCTTACATTGAGCACAACTGGTTCAAACTGGGCCTGAGAAGCAGCTAGCAATGATTTGAGAAAGCCTCTCTATATCCTTCCAAAAAAGAAAAGGTTTTCGAGAGAAGGAAATTCCATTTCTTTGCTCTGCTAAATCAGTAAAGGCTGCCATCCTGAAGCCTAAGCCTGGTCTCTCACCTGCTTCTCTGGCTCTTGGCAAATCTCCAATTTCTGCAAAAGCAGGGCTGCTTTTAAACAGTAACTGTTAACATGCTGAATACTCCTTTGGAAATGTGGTGCGTTTACAGGTTTTTTTTTTTATTTATTTATTTTACATGTTGTCCAGTGTCTGCAGGAGCTGCTAGACAGAGAGTGTTAGGCAAAAGCTATTAAGACAGTGGGCCTTCAGCCAGGTCCAGGAAGGGTGACCCACCTTCTCTTTGAGAGCTCTGCCAGGTGGTGGGAACTGTTTACTTGAGCTTTTTGACATCCTAGAAGCAGGTTTTAACCAGAGAAGAACATGGTGTGTCTTAGAATGAAGCTGACCTACAAGAAGGAGGTGGTAGGAATTCAATAATAATTTTCCTCTTGGTCCATGGAAATGTGGTACCGTCTGAACTTCAGGACTGAGCTTTCAAGCACGTACTCCCTGCCCTGTCTGCCACTGCTCTAGGCTCAGGAATTCTCATCTGTATAGTGAAGTGACAGTCAAAGTCTTGTAGGAAATTTCTGAAGTTATAATTTCAGTGACAGATTTGTTCAGCAGAAGTTCAATAGATGTCAGATATATGTCAAATAGGAGTACAACTTTCAACCCAGAGGGTAAAATAAATTTTAAGCAAAAAAAGATAAGGATGTATTTAATAAGGAAGGGAGATTATGAATTGTGATACCTTATGACCAAATATGACCTCTGCTCACTTGGAAGAAAAAGCTGATTTGTGCAATTAGATATATGAATATATGCTAAGACTTACATATGCAAATATGTATATCATAGTAATATTTTTAGCAATACTTAATTCCTAATATTTTAATAGTTTTCAGTGCACATCATAATTTTGCTGTGAGCCTAAAACTCAGTCTGCTAATGTAAGATTCTTCAGCTATTATGCTTTTGAAGTGGTAGTGTGACTGGTACAGCTTAGTGAGTTCTCACTTCCTACTCTTCCAGGCTTGAAGTTGCTCTTTAACTGAATCTGTACACCCACAGGAGGACATTTTTGATTGTACTGGCCTCCAGTGGCAACCTAAGAACCATTTTGGTTGTGAGATGTAGTCAATCAACTCCTTCACGCCTTCTTCTTGACTTTATGACTCTTACATTTAATTGGTCTTACTTGCACAATACTGACTGTGTCATAGCTATCTAAAAGACTAAGCCCTTCTGATTTTGGGTTGCTTGATAAACTAGGATCATTAGCAACGCTTTAATGCAGTCAAGTGCATATATCTAGAAGCAAATCCTATAAGATTACTTGCTGGAAAGCTTTTACTCTGAAAAAGGATTAGGGGTCATTGCAGGCAAACAACATATTTGAACTTTCAGTGTGATGCTGTGTGGAAAGACCTTGTCAAGCTTAAGATTTTTTAATCAGATACTCCCAACAGGATTGGAGTGTCATTTCCATTTCTATATATGACTGGAATGGTGCTACAAGACTGCTTAAATTCCTATTTTCATGACCTCTTTATGGAATTTTGAGAAAATGCTTTAGAGTTTTAGAAGGCTCTTTTTGTCCTCCTTATAGAGAGGCCCAGGCATACCCTCATGATAGATGTATACCATGACTGTAGGCTGCTTTCCCTAAAGGGGAAGAATTCTTCTACTCCTCGAAATCGGCTAAATTATTTGATAAATTGGAAGCAGAAGAGGACAAATAATCTTTGTCAGGAGCACCTGTAAGAGGTGCGTTATTTTTAACATTTTTTTTCTGCCCAGATGTAGACATTGCTAGAGATGTGGAAAGAGATATTCATCCTTTTGCACAGAGTGGTTGGTCAAACTACATCCAAGCCAAAAGATTTTCCACTGGCTCTCACAGGGTCAGGACTGTACTCAGGGGTTTTGCAGTTTCCAAGCACAGACAACTGTAATGAACAGTGTTAAATGTTAAGTTCCCCTGCCCATTCTTTAGTGCAGTCTGCTAATGAACACTTAATTGGAAAAAACATATTCCAGCACAGGAAGAAAATTGGCCACTCCTATGTCTGCACACACCCCATGTAAGTAAGTATTTGGCAGAGGCTATATCAGTACAACTCTGATGCTCACAGCTGCTCTTCCTTCAGCACTTCTATCTAGAGCACATAATGAGACCCTTCTTTCTTGCCCATGGGGTATTCCCCATTTCTTTCCATGTATCATCTTCTTGTGAGATTATTTTCTAGTTTCATCAAAACTGCTTGAAGAGAAATCCAGAAAAGCCGTCCTCAACTCCTTGAAAATTTGGACTATAAAGAAACAGTGTCATAGATGAGGAGATTAGCTCATTTTATTCTGAAGACCATGGTAGGAATCTTTCCTCACACACTACACAGTTAGATTATCAAAAGAAAGCCTCATTTCTAGAGGGGTGCAGCATCTGACCTCAGTGAACTAAATTACTACTTAAAGAATATGCATCAAAGTTGATTTCTTCTTCAGTTTAGTGCAATTGGCTAAGCACATTGTGGAAAAATATTAATTACCATAAGGAGTGCTTAAGTATCATCCTTAACAAAGCCAAACTGCATTTATCCTGCTGCTGTGGAATACTCAGTGTAGGAGGAAAACAAATTACCTGCTAATTGCTTTGAGTACAGAAAAAGGGACAAATATTTCCTGATGCCATGTTGAGTTAATCCTGTGTGAAGAATAAGCACAACATTATTGACATTTTTCAATCTTTATTTAGCTATCTAATGAGACAGTTTTCTAGAAACGCTGAGTGCCAGCACTCTCCTTGAAAGTGATGGTACTCTGAGTATCTTGCAGCTCTAGAAAGTGTTGTTTTTTTAAGTTCCAAAGAGTGACAGGAGCAAGTTGTTGACCCTACCTCAGATTAGAAATTACATGTGTGAGAGCTAATACTATGCTAAATTTGGGGTGACTTAGAGAATTCAAGGCTATTATTAGAAAGATGCAGTGCTCTTTTTAGCATGCACACTTGTTTATGTAGCCTGCATGGTTGGGTCAAGGAACACTGCTTCCAGTGTGCAGAATGGTGAAAGTGATCTCCAGGAACTGTGATAAAGGAAGCCATAATCGAGTACTCCCAGAGTGGAGCCACATAAAAGGAAGAATAGCAGAGCTTGCAAGAGCACGAGGTTAAAGATAACTACAATTTTTATGCTTGAAAGAGAGGAACAGCCTCTAGAAGCAAACATGGATTGAGATCAATATGTAGGCAGACATTGCCCAACGGATCATGTCTGCTGGGCTACTTATTTACATTCCTGTGTATACAATCAAGTGCCTATGTGGGAATTTCAGTCTAAAATAATAACTGATCCACATCTAGCAGGAGCCTCATTTCTATGTGTTGTTAATAGAAAAATTAGGGCTGTTACTGAATAGTATTGATTGTTGACATTTTTGCTTCACAATGTAATTTGCTTTAGCCTTCATTTCTATGGTGTCTTGGATTCAAAGATCTCCAAGTACTTCACAAATGCTAATTTAACCTCCCAGCTTCTCTGTATGGAATGTAAGTATTATTTCCCCCAGGACTGCCTTCTCTTTGTGTCAAGGAAGTGCTCACCACATTGCTGGTGTTGCTAGAGACCTTCCATAATAAGCTGTTTGCAGTGCAGGAGACCTAAGGAGCAGAACCAGTAAAAGACTATCTTTGTTCAACATGAAAAAATTCTGATAATAAATCTCTAGGCACTAAGTCTAAAAATGGTCAGGAAAACACAGCTGAATGAAAAAAATTTGAAAAGGATGCAGTAAGAGTGGTAGGTAGAAAATATGTATATTGTGTTATGCTCCCTTTATATTTTGGTGTACAAACAGCATTGATAAGCACATGGATAAACATGAGTGCGGCTTTCAGGTGTAAATTACAGTCAGTAAGTCTTACTGCTGTACTTAGCCATTGAGAGTATGGAAGTTCATCCTTTTGCATTTTTTTTTTCTTTTGCATTTACAGTGTCAGACTTGGCAGATCAGGGCAGAACACAGTATTTCATCTGAGTGGTTCAGTGGGTGTCTCATCTTGATGAGTTTGAGTGGGATACTGTAGAGGGAGGCTATCTCACTGCATAATGCTAACATATTTACATGCCTTTTCAAATAATTGATCATATGCATTTATGTCTCTTTAGTAAGCATTCATGAAATAAACAGATTTTTCTCTATAACATGAAGGCATTGCTTTTTACTTACATGGAATTTCACCTGGATTATAAAGCTATTTGATAACTACTTGTAAAAAGACAGAATGCACATACTTTTCATTTAGACCAATAATGTGTACATTTAATATACATTAATAGTAGAGTCATTATTAAATAAATTAATTTTTCAATAGGGGTGAACTGGTCTTTCTTTCTCAAGACTGATATTGGAGAGTTCAGCAAATCCATTATGAAGGTTTAATATCCAGAATGCTTGATAGTCATTCTAATTACCAATATTGACTTTGGAATAGATGTAATGAAGTGGAATAATTCATTTACATTGTATCTTGTCAACATCATTATTAATTTTAACCATTCATTTTTGAAGATTGAAGGTAGTTTTTGAGGATCTGGATTGGCAAACAAATAAGTGAGCAGAATAATTGAGCTGCCAATGCCCTTTCATGCCACTCCTGCCCCATAAATTATCTGGAAACCTACCAGGATCATCCCACAAATATTTTTAGTGGAATAAAAACAACATATGGGTAGCATGCTGTCTCTTTCCAGCCCCCCAGCAGAAAAGATGGCTGATCTCAACCAGGAATAGCAGTAATGGGGATGCTACAGACTTTCATCATGGTTTTTCTAACCTGTTTCAGCCAGAGAAAATCTTAGTGGTCACTGCAATGCATCAAATAGACCCCAGCTCAGGTGTAGTGTTGAAGTTAAGCCTAAATTATGTGGTGAGCCTTTATTTAAAATGCTAGAGGAGTTTGTAGAGTTAATTCAAACTTTAGAGATCACCTCGGTGTTTAGACAGTTTGGATGGTACAATTCAATGCAAGAATGTCCTTGCGTGCTCTGATTTTTAGTGTGTTGTTTTAGTGTGTTCACTGCACTCAGAAATCCTTGAAATGTTATTGAACTGCCTCAAAAAAATCTGAAGAAAAAAAAAGATTTCTTCTGTATATCACTGCTCACAAACTGGGAAAAACAAAATCAGAACTCTTTAAACTTTCTTTTCCATTGTGCAGTGGCAGAGAAGGATAATGTGGTAACACCTTTTTGCCCAAATAAATCAGATGCAGGCAGCCTTGCCCATGCATCCCTCAAACACTTACGTTCTCAGCACTAGTTACCTTGGAGGTTTAATATCTGATTGTATTGTTTTACAATTCAGCCATCTTCTGGTCCACTATTCATGTAGAAAGTTTTCATATAGATGCTTTATGAGAGCATAGAATATAAGAGAAGAGTATATAAAAGTACAGAATATAAATTGTTAACTTTTGACATGTTTTCCTTATGTGTTTGATGCAGATGTAAAAGAAGAACCTGGGTCTTACAGGCTTCATTACAGTAAGTGTAAGACCTTGCACAAAGGCTCTGTAAGAATGATCGGATTCTTCTGAGACAGAGTGGGGTTAAGAAAGGCAGAAGTTTATAGGAAAATCAAGCATAAGTGCAGGAATCCAAATAAGCCAGATACAGCAACCTTGGGAGGGGGGAGGGTTATTACCATTTTGTCATTTGCACTGCTTAGGGGTTTATGGAAATTTTCAGAAATATCTCTCTTCACAGGTCTGGGAGTCAGGTTTATTTATAACCTTTGCTGTCAATCCTGACACACAAAGCTGTAAACAAATAAGAATTGCCTTTGAAAATCACCAAGCCATCTTTAAATTTGCACTGGATTTGCTGATTTTAAACAGTTGGATGAGTGGATTCTTCATGATCTCTCAGCACTGCGAGTCTGTAAAGTTGCTTCTGGCTTATGCCCAATTCAAGGCAACAATAAATTGTTTTAGTCTTTTACAGGAAAATTGTATAGCCAACATATCTGTTCAAGTGCAGATGCATCTTCAGACTGTGGTTTGCTTGGGTTTTTAAGCAAGGATGATTAAACTTTTTTTCTCCATGTAACATACATAGCAAATAAAGAATCAGATAATATTTCTGAGTGGATTTAGACATATTTCAGCTTGGGTCATTATATCTCTGTTTTCCCAGGACAAGACTAAATAACATAAGGTTCATAGCAAAGAAGATAAAATAGGATTTTCTTAAAACAATAACAGAAACTGCAGTCAACCTGCTTCAAGCACCCACTTAAAACAATAATGAAAACTGCAGTGAATCGGCTTTAAGCACCCACTCAAGGAACAAGTGAAAAACCAGTCACTTAACATTTGATGGTCTAAAAATGATGTGTTGACATATACTCAGCTTGAAATCAGTTGAAGATGCTTTGGGGATAGTATTTTATGAGGAGGTTTCCTAAATAGGTAATACTGTGATGCTTTTTACAGTACCTAACATCTAAGTATTGCCTTGAAATAGTAAAAAATGTGACATTTTCCTAGAAAAATAATCACTGGGGACAAAAAAGGGTAAAAAAATATCCCACTGCAACTGGTGAAAGATTATTGCAGAAGCATTGCCCTCCAGTTCTTACTCAAAAGGGTGAAGTCCTTGTCTTTGGCTGTATTTCCTGTATTCTATTATCTTCTTCAAAGCTACATGTGGTTTTAGATCTCATTTACACACTGATCACTGTTACAACAGAGTGCATTATGCCAGCAATGCCAAAAGTGGGAAGAGGTGGAGATTTACCTCTAGGAATGCAATTCCTTTGTTGAAATTTGGACACTGAGCTAAGCTATTTATCTGCTTTCCAGCCAAGAGGTAGCAATTCTGAGCTACACTCCATCTTACCATAAAATAGATGTTTTCATAAGGATCAGATGAATCGTGCAGGTATTTCTCCCTCGACAATAAAAGAAAGACAGGTAATGAGTTCACAAACAAATACCCATGCTGTGGGCACCTAAAATGACTTAAGATGAATGATCTAGCCTCACCAATTTCATTTAAATTCTGTAGCCTTTACTACCCCATTAATACTGTTGTTTTCCCTAAATTAATCGTGCAAAGCAGAGACAATGGGATAGGACACTTGAAAAGTATTAGAATTAGTATTATGTGAAAAACACATAACAAATAGGAATCTGTCCAGTGTCTTTGTACAGTGTTTTTGTATCCATCTACCAGGAATTTCAAGAGTGTCAGTAATTCCTTATAACTGATAGTTTCAAAGGCTTTTCAAGTGCAGGGTGAACACCTGGTCTTCAGCAATAATAAAGGCTTCAGGCTGTATCAAAGGTCAAAAAATCTGAGACCTGCTGAGCTGCTGAAAATGCTTCAGAACATCCTCCTTTGCAGCCCTTTTTTATAAGGAAAAAATATTTTAGAAGGGTGAATTTAGAGCTCTCCACAAATCCTGAGTAAATAGGCTTTAATATTCTTCCTTGAAACTGAGTGGGAGAGGTGGGGAAAGACAAGGGAAAGGAAATTCCTTCTGTTTTGTAGATGCAGATGGTGAAGGAACAGGACATCTGCACCTCCAGCAGGCTGCAGTAGTAGCTGCTTCCATGGAAGAGACTGTCAGGAGGGTTTCTGACCTATTTGTGCCATGTGCTTTTATCTCATTATTTACATGACCCAATAATACTAGAACAGAGAAAGTTCTGATGTACTGTCTGCATACCTGTTTCAGGGACTTCCCACTCACACAGCTCTGTGTCACACAGGTAATGCCCTCCCTGTAAGTACAACTCTTAAGGACAGGTAAAATACTTTTACCTTAATATCACCATCCCATTCCCTCAGCAAGTAGACTTTAACATGACAGGTTTTGCTAGAAATACAACACTAAGATCTTCATCCAACGTAAATCAGGGTTGTTTTAGCTCAGGAGAAGAAACTGTCTGCAAAATTTAGGGAGGACACTCTGTACTGTTGTACCCAGTTTGGTGACACTTAGACCCAGTGGCAGCTCTGTCCCTGTCAACTGGCAAGGCTGGCAGAAGGGACACTGTAAGAGACTGAGTGTGTGCACGTGCATCAATGTATAGACAGGCACACGTAACGTGGTGGAAAATTTAGAGGTCACGATTGCACAAACCGTGAAGGCACCACAAAACCTGGGAAGTGTATTAAGATGTGCTCACACAGTAGCCCTCAGTGTTTTTTCTCAGTTTAGATGAATGGGGAAAAAAGAAAAAACCTGATGTAAAATAGAATTATTTTTTTTATATGTAGGCACCAGGGAAGCAACTGGTAAGGAAGATGCAGGTCAATGTTTGCATCTACTGACAAGTTCCTCCTTGTGGAACTTGAGCACTGATTATAGGGCTAAAAAGGTAATAAGCTATTCTTTGATGTGAAAAAAAGTTTTAGAATTTGAATCTAAGAGAGCATCCTGAATATGTTTGTATTTCCCATCCTCAGTTTTTAAACTTGTCTAGAAGTGCCAGACATAGACCATCACAGCATTGATTGTTCCAACCCTCTCACGATCAAGAGCCAATACAAAATCCTTCAGAACTGAAAAAAATTGTTGTTTCATTTAATCTCTCTATGGTTCAGTACCTTCTGTGGCTTCAAGATGCATTTGATTGGTGGAAAATAGACATATTTCTTGCATTTAGTTCTTTAATTCAAGAAAACATGATGTTTTCACTGTCAGGGCAAAAACTTTAATAAGTATTCTACCTTCTGAATTTTTTTTTTTTTTAGTTCTAACTGTTGACTAATAAGGTACATATTTAAGTCCATGTTTCTATAATAAAACTAACTGATATTTGATCACCAGCTAGCCAACATTCTTGGCACAGATTTTGAAGCCACATCTAGACATAATACTAATTCTACTATCAAAACCAATTATGGAACAATTCACTGCTCTAAACCTTTAACTCAGTCCCATCTGTGCACAAATGGGAGAGGCTAATCTTTTCTTTCTTCTTTGTTTTTTTTCTTTAATTGAAAATCTGTAAGGCACAGGAACGCAGTTAAATATGACATTGGTTTTATGTTCGCGTTCTCTTGCTCACTTGGGATGGCAGTGCTCAGAGCATGCCAGGCAATACTTGTTTAACATGATTCACATGTTGCTATTTTTTTCTGTAAAATCCAACTCATTCTGTCATTGGTAGAACCAAATATCAAAAATATAAATCAGTGCAGTAGTTAAGGGTATAATATATTTAAAGAGTTTTAAAATAAGCTGTAATTTAATTCAGCAAGCTAACAATCAGTAAAGGCTAAGTCTTATTTTCCTACTTATGCGAGTTACTACATTGCAATGAGATTAGTCACCTAACATAAGTAGGAGTTGGTTCTGTAATAAATCTGCAAACACACACAAAAAAAATTGAGTTAATCCTGAATACCATTTTTAGCTTGCTCTCATTGTGTCTCTTTAATATTGTAGAGGTCTCTTTAATATTGTAGAGGTCTCCTAGTAGTGACAGTTTTAACCTTGACTCTCCTGCTTTTTTGAGAGATGAAGCCAGCCCTTCATCTGAATGGTTTTTTCATAGTTTAATATCCTCATCTATTTAACTTGAAAGCTAGGCTAAAAAAATGAATAATAAATTTGGTGAGAGCTGGTTAAAGAAAACATTGCATTGAATCTGGATTGCTCCCAGCCCTCTTAATTGAACAAAGGGAAATTTTCCAAATACACCTTCTGTATTGGCTGACTGCCTTAGAAGTTCTCTGAAGCTAGAAGAAAAAGTCCTTCCTGTCCAAATTAAAACACATATTGTAAAAAAAATCCCTAATTATTAAAATCTGAGCTATGAAGTTAGACCAGAAGTAATATAAACCAGATTCTTTCATTACAAGCTGGCACTAGAATTAAGCTGTCTGGTTTGGTGCTGGAACAGATAACAGAGTTCTAGTTTTTAAGATTGTGTAATTTTGTATATGGATAAAAACCTGGTTTTTAAAAGAAAAAGTTCTTATTATATTTGGATAGGTGTAAACTCTTAGAAGTACCAGCACTATTCCCTAGCAATGTGGAAGTTGGTCTGCAAGGTCTGACCCCAAACTGAAGCTGGGCCTGCCAATACCTGAAAGCAGTTAAAGAAACACAGCTGGTGGCGTCAGAAGAATCAGCTGGAACTTGGATTATTTGAAGATTAACCCAAAATGCAGTGTTTCCTCAAGGCACATCATCCCTTTGATATATTGCCCCATGGTCTGTTGTGGCCAGAGGTCTGCACAGCCTGATTTTCCAGCAGCAGTTGGAGGGCAGTGCAACAGGTAAGTTGATGACTATCAGTGAAAAAAGTTCCAACCTTGTTATATTGGTGCTTTCTGAGAGTGGGATGGGGTTTCTTCAACATTAAGCTGCCGAGGAATTCCCTCTGGTGGTGGGAAGGGACTCTAGGAGAGGCAAAATCAGGCTGATGGTGGCAGAGCCTCACAAGGGCTTTTCCTGGGGTGGAGGAACAGCAGCACAGGGGTTGTGAGCAGTTGGCAGCATCCCTCCGCCATGAGCACTTTGAATTACAACATCCATGCATCATTTTGCAAAAATCCCTTTTAAATTAGCAGCTTCTGGTTTTGCCTGTCATGGCACTCCCATGATGGGGGTCTACCAAACCCCTCGTTGGTGGGAGGTCCAGGACCTTACACCTTGCTCTGTAATGCAGTGTTACAAGGCAGCGCCTGTGGAATTGAAGGCGGTGGTTTGTATGTCGTGTCTAACAACAGCCTGTGCTCCCACCATGAGACCAAAGGTTTTTTCTATATGGAAAGTGTACCTGCTCCTCAGGAGCAGCAAGAACATGTGATTTTCGTAGTAAATAAGCCTGAGCAGAGAAAGGCAGCAAAAGTATACATATTTAAAATGAAGGGGAGTTATTGATTATTATCTGTATGTAGTAGTTCTGTCTGCTCACAAAAGCAATCTGCCTTGTCTTCTCTAGACATAATTCTCTGTACTTGTCACATAAATTGCAAGTTCATGGAAGCTGCAATTTACCATTGGGTGTATGGGAATTATAGCCAAATTATACTGAAAAATTAGTATACATAGAATTTAGTTTGCAGAGGCATGTAATAAAAGGATATTTCTAAAGAGCTATTCAGGCTCTTAAAAGTTAGGGAGTGCCAAATTTCAAAGAGCAACTGGAATTCAGCTCAATTGTTGGTAATATCATACCTAATGGCACAGTCACATGTTTCCCACAGTGCTCCTGCCTTGTTTGCCTGAAGGATGGACAGACCTCACTGAGGGGCAAGTAATCAAATATTCCACTTTCAGTAAGCCCAAGCATTACTTACACATTTTTAACACAATTATTCAAATCCTCTATTGAATTATTAATCTCCTCATGAGATTTACTGTAATGATCTCTTTGCAAGATTATCACTGTTTACCAACATTATTTAATGTAATCTTACAGCTCTGCTTTGAGGTTACTCTTCCCATAATTTTATGTCCAGGGACCTGAGACAGAGAGACCTGAAGAGCAGATGTGAAACACAGAATTATCAAGTATTATCTAAATTTGAGAATGCCCAATTTTAGAAACTGAGAGCCTGATTTTTTTTATATCTATTCAAGTTGCAGCTAGAAATTTTAAGTGCAGCTGTGAATGTTGAGCCTTTTTCTAATTTAGACCCAGATGTCTCCAATTGGGCCACAAGAAAATGAAAAAATGACAGAGGTAGGGATAGCATCAATCTCTCCAAGGCAGCCTTCAATTGCTTGCAGTCTCCTGCCTCATTTTCTGCACATTTTATAACTTCTGGAGCTTGTGAAGCAGGAGTCATGCTGACAACGATGAGAACAGATACATGACCCTGAAACTCTCTTTAATTATTTGATTGCAGATAATTTTTTCCCAGCTTATTCAGTGCAGGGAAAGAATAGTCTCCAGAAAAACACTGTAATGCAAACAGAGCAGGTTGCACATGCATTTCCCAACTATTAAGAACTTCACTTTTCAAACTCTGCCTTCTCTAGTACATCAATGGAAATATTTTCATGAAAAATTTTGAAATAATTTCTTAATAAAAGGACCTTTTATATAATTTTTTTTCTATTTCTTATCACCGCTGTGTTCTGGAGAAGAATGGTCATGTGGTGAAAGCCTAAGGCAAGAAATTAGGAAATTTATTTCCAGAATCAGTTCTGCCACAGACTTTCTTAGTGACCTTGGGCACCCCTTATCCTTGCTGTCATTCCCTTTCATCATCTTGAGGCTTGGACTAGCTCAAGGGCTGCTTCAGGGTAGTTTTGTGGAGCTCGGCCCATTATTCTTGGTAGAGGGTCAGATTCTCAGGTGCTATGAAAGTGTGAAGTATTGTGCGACAGCATGCTGCAAAAGAAATGTCAAACACAAAGTGCTGTTATAAAATAGTAATAATGGCATAATTGAATTAGGAGATAAGCCCTTAAAAATTGTTTGTACAAGATATCTTTATTAATATCACCATTTTGCCTTGGCTTGAGCATGACGATTAGGTACCAAGGCTCTGATGGCAAATATAAAATGTGCAGTATCACTGCCTGGCTTCAGAGCTGTACTACACAGAAAAACGAGTAAATACATACTGTAGGACATACTGGGCTGTCCTACTCATTGATCTGAACTACTAGGTTACCTGCACCAAAATATATTTTGATATAGCCCAAAACAATCTTATACAAGGAACAAAAGTACTCAAGCTTGAGAACAGAGTACTCCAGCTGTGTCTTTATGAAGGCCATGTGTTTGGGACAAGCATACAAGCAGCTCTCAAGGGGAATCCAGCACCACACAGGATGTGCTTGAATGGGGTTGCAAGCAGCAGAAGTGTGGGAAGATAATGCTGTATGTGGAGCTGGTGAGATGGATATTGAAATATCACAGAGTTCTTTGATCATTTTAGAACATAGGGGAGAATGCAGGCATAAAGCACAGGAACAAAATTTCTGGCAAAGGGTCAGAAATCACAGTTGGGTAGATGTTAGAATTTTATAAAGAAATTAAATTACTCTAAATTGATATCTTTCTGGACAAAATACAATAGGTGGGATAAGTCTCTTCAATTTGAGAAGGAAAGCTATAAAAAGTCAGTGCCTGGAATTTTAATTGGGTAAGCTAAATAGGATAAAATTCAGGGGGTTTTTAGTGGGCTGGTAACTAATCATGGGAATATGTCCCCACCAAGGATAGTGGTGGATTTCCTGTCCTTTGAGAGTCACAGCTTGGATGCCATCTGGAGGATAGGCAGTAGTCCAAGACAAAAACATCAATATCAAAAACATCAATATCAATGATATACAAGGCAATCTAATGATCCCTTTTGGCCTGGCACTCAAGCAACTGAAGTTCACAGGAGTTCTGCCACTGACTTTAACGAAGGCAGGATTTCATCTTCTGTTCCCAAGGCTTTAATAATAGAAAAGGTATTAATTACCTCCGCTCAAATGAAAGGAGTCAGCGTGATGAACCATGAAGAAAAGCTGCCAACAGAAAGCAGCAATGATGCAAATTGAAACCAACTTTTTAATTTTTTTTTTTAAGTGAGTATTTTCTGCATTTCAGCTGCATAGTTTCTTGAAGCACACATCTGTGTGGTCAGTTCTAATTATAGAACTCTTCTGGGACATAACCCTGCATACAGCGGGAACCAGAGCTGCATTGGCGACTTTGAAAGGCAGCACATGAGAGGGGGAGATCCCAGTGATCCGTATTTTACAAAAAGAACAGACACAATTTTGGTAATTGAAGGCAAGGGAAGTTGTCAAAGATGGGTCAAATTGAAGGTCATACACATTCTCAGTGAAAAGAAGCAGGATTAACAGCGATGGATAATTCTGGACTCTGGAGATGACTGCATCTCTGTCAAAAAGCCAAGAGAAAAGATAGATTCTTCTGTTCAGTGGGGTTGACTATTGCTTCAACTTCAGAAACTGGCTTATTTGTATAGCTGTATTTAGGTGCTTTGCCAGAAGTGAGGCTGCTGGCTATGTACTAGTTTCTGTTAATAAGACATGTTTGAATGTTACAAATCTTCACATTTTCTATTTCTTTCTGTCTCTGTTGAGGGGATGGGAGGGATGCACCACGACAGCAGCATACTCTGCTCATTAAAGGCTGATGAGTTTTTTACCTTCTTCTATGGAAAGAAGAGCTATAAAACTTTCTATAATAAAAAAAAATATGTCTGGTCTAAAAAATATATATTAAAGGTCAAATACAGGAAATATTCTGATGATACTGAAGATACTGAAGGATTACTTTTGATTTTCCTGTTTTCATTTAGATTTACATTTTGAGACATTGGTTAATGAAATGCAAGAGGTCCCTCTAAGGTATGAATGGAATTCAGTGAAGTATGGATGTATATCCAGAGTGAGTGCACACCTACAGACAAAACCACAAACATGTAACTGATCAAAATGTCTGTGAAGTATCCTGTGAAAGGATTTCAACATCAAGTTTTTGATAGTGAGTATATACAGTGAAGCCATCAGAACAGTCAAACAATAATGATTAATGCTATGCTTTAGACCTTTGAAAATGAAGAGAAAAAAAGGCAGAAATAAATGGGTTCTAGTTTATTGATTCTGCCTGGTGTATGCCTTTCTCATTCAGAAAACCCTGAAATTCCAAACTGTGTTTGTAACAACCTCATTCTGGAACAAAGATTAGGTGACTGCTCCACTGATAGACAATCAGTGATTTTTATTTTCATGTAGTTGCAGTTTTTTTATGATTGTTAGAACTAGGACATAGGAATTTTGCCTTGCTCTTTTCTGACATGACCTATGATCTAAAGAATTCACATAGTCTCAGTGCTTCTTGATCTCCTTGTCCAAAAATACAATGCCAGTTAAGCCATATCAAGAATCACTTCAACGGAAATATTTGTATTTTTAAAGTTCTTTGCACCTTGCTGTTCCCTCTTCTACTTTTTCTCCTTTCTGTCAGGTGGTATGAGAATGACAGCATGTCAGAGATGTTTGGCTGGTCCAGCTGTACTTCTGCCTCTGGGCTAAATTGGAAAATAATGTACAGCACCTTCACTTGAGTATTACATCAGAAACCTCACTGATGCTGTCAGGAGATGTGCTGCATGGGTAAACATCAGAAGACTGAAACTATAGATACGGATCTTTAGACAATTGTAGACAATTTTTTAATAATTAGGCCATTTAAATAACCAGTTAAAATATCCTTCTTTTAAATTCAGTAGCAGTTCCCAGAACCTAAACTGACTAACCATCATTGCAGCCATTAGTCATATCAGTAGAAATTATTGGTGCAATATTATGAGTAACTGGAGGAAATTCTGAAATCTGTTTAGTGTAGACTGCACCAGCTGTTTGTGGTTGCTCAGAGAAGATGTCAGTGCAGTCAGTGGGGTCCAGCTCAGGACAGCACATGTGAGTTCAAGCACCTGCTGTTGCCCACACACAGGCAATTAGAGCCTTTTGGACAATCCTTGGGCATCCTGCTGGGCCCTGCAGGTCTTGCTGTTGATGTGGCAGCTCTGTGTGAATGAGTGAGATACACAGGGGCATCTTGAACAGCACCAAGCTGCTGCTGTGGGTGCTGCATCCCACTCCTCTCAGTGGCCACGGGAGTTTGGACAGTTGTCTCACATGTAGACTTTGATATGCAGACATCTATCTGCAGGTGTTTGCCTCCTTCTCTGTATGCCATTGAGGGAGAGAGATTCATTTCAAGAGGTTGTTTAGACATACCTAGGGCTGGTCCTAGCTGTGATGTGCCCTACAGAGCACATTTCTCCACAGATGCTTTAGGATGTCTCACAGCTGTCCATAAATTCAGAGTCAGACCCTGGGGCTGAACCAAGAGGGAGGAGAGAGAAGACACAGACCTCTGCCTTGGGCTGGGCAAGCTCTCCAGGCACTGCTGGGTTTGTGCACATGCCCCTGCCAGCACCACTGACTGCTCCCCTCGGAGGAGCTGCTGCTGGGGCAGGACCCGACAGGGAGCAGTGCCAGCAGTGCTTGCCAAGAGATGAATACACAGACACACTGCAGCAAAGCTGGGGATGGGCTTGTCCACTCAGTGGTTTCTACATCTGAGAGCTGTCTTTGCAAAGCCATGGGCATGGCCAGACAGCATTCCTAAAACAACACAGTGATCTTTGGCTCTGGCACTGAAGGCTGGCTGTCCTTGAGGATGCATGGGAGGAAAAAGGGGATGACACAGCAACTAATGTCTGTAGTGAACGTATCATTTGTGTCGAAAAACAAATGATGTGTCTTCTCTAGCACTGTGATTCCTTTTTTTAGTAAAGAAGAAACTAAATTCATAACTTCCTATGAAGTTTCCTAACTCCATACCCCAAATTAATATTCTGTGCTTTGTATACAAAGGCCAATCTAAAAAATATTTAGCCACTCCAGAAGGTACTAACAGGCTTTAGTACCTCACATGTATCATCAAACAGCTGGCAGAGAAATGACACGTTAATATCCACGGGCAGATATAAAGGTGCATTGTATGTCAGTGTCATTGCTGATCTCACTAAACGCATCCATACGCATGCTTGTCTTCCTAAAATGATCCTGGGGTGTGAGTGCCGGTCTCCGGCCATAGATGGCACCAAACAACCACGAGCGAAGCAATCCCTTCTTACACATGGAGCAGCCGGCTGAGGCTGCAGCCGGGGCAGCCGTAGCAAACAGACTGCCTGCCGTGAGGCGTCAGGAATGTCACAACTTCTCCCAAAACACGATTCTGTATATCTCCTCAAAACAAATAACCTTTCTGAGTGTCACAATTTTTTTTCCTGTTTAATTCTCCTCCCTACCCTCGAGTGATTCCTTTCTCAATACAGCAGCATATAGAAAGTCCTACTACAGTCATGGATAGAAGATATTGACACTTTGAACAAGTGTGGAATGGGACCAGTGCTACCTAGAAGACCTAGCAGTCTGAATAGGTTTTTGCATAGGGTTGTATGCCATGAAGCCTAATTTTTATATTTTCATGCAATTAGGTAAGGTAATCCTATTCATAAAATGATGAAGCTGTATTTTAAAACCTAACTACTGGTTTTTATTCCAACAATAGTTACTTGGATGTGTTACCTGTGTTTTTTCTGTGCCTCTCTGAAACTTAGTGAGTTTTTAATTTCCAGCCCAAATTAATCTGTAGTCATGCTATTCTTTTTCATTTCTTTACCAACTTTGTGTTTTAGTTTAAATAGCTCTTACCCCTACCCAGTATTTCCTGCTCAACAGAGCTTCCCACCTTTAGACAGTGTAAGCTGCAGCCACATAGCCACAGGCTTAGGAGAATGACATTTGCTCTTCTAGCCTTCGCTTCCGTACCCTGAAGATATGCCCGGAGGTTTTCCCTCCTTGTCTCTCAACAAAATATCCATTTGCCATTGGGGCTAGAGCATCATGGACTGGGCAAAGGGCTTATAAAGACATCAGCTTGATGATGCCATTTGGAGGGCAGGAGTCAGGTAAGGTCAGGGGAGAGATGAGTAAGGACTGAACAGGAAAGGGAGGAAGTGAGGGCATGGGATCTCTAAAGAGGTGATGAGGTTGAACAGTGGTGCAGATAGCTTGGGGCAGACTCTCTTGACTAGCTTTGGAGGCTTCTGTCATTGCTTGCTGCAGGCATACCAGGGAGAGGAAAGAAAGGCATTTTGGGTCACACGTGAGCTCAAGGCCTTTCTCAACTCACTTTGTGCTGTTACCTTTTGTCTGCAGTCTTGCCACTAGGGTCATCAGTCTCCTGCAGCTCATAGCCTGATGCTCCCCTGGCCTGCTGGTGTCTCACAGCTCTGTGCACCTTGGAGCCCACCCATTCCCCAAACCTGGCCACTAAAGGGATCCCAGCACTGATCCTCCATTATTTCTCAGAATACACTCTCTAATCACTGGCTTGCCTTCAAGCACAGTGTGCCATTATTCTCCATCCCTTCTTCTTCCCTCAGGCATGGCCACCCCCCTCACAGTGCCTTCCTTGCACAGCTGAGCTAACAGTTTTTTCCATTTGGAAGGCTTATTACAAACATTGCAGGGGTAAAGTCAGGCTTCTCTCCTCTCTGAAATAGGTCATTTAGTTTGAAATTAGGAAAGTCAGACAAAATTAAACAACAATCTGATGAGCAGGCAAAACTGGGGATTCGTTTGCAATGCTTACCCAGAGGTGGGCAATTTGTACCAAAGCAGAGCTACTATATTTTGGTCCAGCTTTACTTCTCTCTTTGCAAACTTAATTGCACACATTGAGTGAAGTTTTATGTATCCTTAGTTGAGAATGGAGGCTAGGAAGACTGCATATTGCTAGGTCTCAATGTCTGCTTTCATAATCCTCAAGTCAGATGCACAGTATTACATTTGGGAAGACTCCTTTCCTTTCATTACACATCCATTTCACTCTAGTCAATTAATATTGACTGATACTGAATGATTGCTAATGGGACTAAAAAGGGGAAAGTACTACATGAATATGGACACAAGATGAGCAAATTTATTTTGCAAACACAAATTTGGATTTTTAAGGCTTTGTTCAGGTATGTCATTAAACAAAAGATAGTAAGTTCCAGAGATCAGGAATTTTGTGCATATTCTGTAGAACACTTTAGCTATGAAATCAATTATAGTTGTATTGTGAGTTTTGCTTTGGTAAAGGTGGAACACAAAGTGCAGAAGTAGAATACTAAAAAGGTTCAATTGGCTTAGCCCAAAAATTTTGTATTAACAGTGACTCACTCTGAATTAAGAAGACAATATTTTCAGCTTCAGTTTGGAATTAATTTCTGTAAATTCCTTCAAAGAAATTAAGTCCAAATCAGAGTACCAGATAAATTCACCTGCAGGTCCCAGGACACCCAGTGTCAAACTGCTGCCTTTTAGATAGGCTGAATATTACCTGCTTTCCAAAACTTAAGAGCAGGTTTTGTATGACCTCAGGCAGTAAAACCACCTCCACATGCACAGGCAGGTAGAGTGTTCCCAGTGTCCTCAACATGCCTGAGCTCATAGAAGATTAAAAGGCTCCCCTGTCAGGCCCCAGAGGTATTTGGAGCATGTACTGATGGTGGCATGGAGGGTGGTGTTTTTTCCTCACTCTGAAGCCTTGAAGCATGAGATTTGATTATAATCATTGTCCCATTGCAGAGCTGCAGAGGATTTATGAGTATTAAGAGCATGGCAGAAAGTTTCCTTTTCTCTGTAGGAGACCACTGGTGGGTATAAAGGGTGACCCTCAGATTTCAAATTCACACACACAGACAGGCACAGCTTTCCCTACCACACCCACAGGCAGGAGGGGGACAGCTAATTCACCTCAAAGCATGTAAGCAGCATCTCTTTCTCTCCTGGGTGAAGTGTTCAGGCATTCACTCTTCTGTCTGTTCAGCTAAGCTCAGAAGGAAATTCCTTAACCACATTTTGCTTCTATTTCCAAGGGTGAGACCACTGCGGCTTCTCCATATGAGACATGGTTTCCCAACCACCTCCCACCTTTCCTTTGTGAAAGGTTTTTCCTAATCTCTGGATTACTTGTGGATCTCTTCTCAAGGCTGGTGCAGTGTGGGCACTCTCCCAGCTGGGCTGCATGGGGGACAGGTTTGCCCTCTCACTTACAGGCCACTTTCATCCTGACATGACCTCTCCTTCCCTACAGCACCATAGTTTGTCTTTCTTATTTTCCCATTTCTTCCCCTTGGAACTGTGTAGAAATATGCTTTCCCCCCCCCAATAACTGGATCTTTCTTTTGTAGATGTTAAAGCAAACCCTACTGCATCGGGACCAGGTACACAGCAGATCCAGAGTGCTAAGTAGCTGATTCCTGGTACACATTACCAATGCAATCTTCTGAGATCCAAAATCATGCCAGCAAAGACTTTGTGACTCATCCTGTGAGCCATCAACATAAATGCTGAATAGCCTTGGACCAGAAACTGAGGATTGGGAGACCTATCAAAACCTGCCCAATCCATTGGAGGATTCCATTCTCATCTACCTTGGGACCTGTCTGTAAATTTCTGTATTTAGCACTTGCCTTCTTTCACCAGATAAAAGCTTTTAGATCTGAACATATAAATAAAGAATAGAAATTAAATACATTAATATATATTACATATATATCAATATACTAAATATATATAAATACTTTTCCAAAACCCAAGCAGATGCTATTGACATATTGTCACTATTGTCCAAACTGTAGTTAAGTCAAAGACAGTGAAATTTGATTTAAGAAGATCTATCTGCCATGAAACCATGACACTGATTTCCTGCATTTTTCTTAGAATCATAGAATCATTGAGGTTGGAAGACATTTTCAAGATCATCCAGTCCAACCATTCACCCAGCAATGCCGAAATGTAACCCCTAAATCACATCACCCAGTAGATGCAGACACATCTTGAACACATTTCCAGCCTCACCTCTTTGCTGCAACATCCTTATAGAAACCATTCCAGTGTTTTACCTATCAGGTTCCATATATTTTTTCATCTTTTTAATATTTCAAATAAATATAATGAAATTGTTCAATACATTGAAATATTAGTGCTAGTAATGAAAAAACCTCTTCCTTTAAAATCCTAGGTGTGACATTTCTAGGATGGTATATTTGAAAAGGTGTAAATTTGATAGGCACTGCTTTGAATTTTCCCATGTTAATTTTACAAAAATGAAAAAGAATACTTCTGGGACAGCTGAAAATTTGTTGCTGTGGTTTGTATTTTTCTTTTTGCCCACACAGTCTGAGTAGAGAGCCGGTCCTTTTATACCACTAAAGTACGTAGGGGAACTCTGAGTTTCATATGAGAGCTTCACCCAGAGGCTTTTAGGAAGCAGGTTTGGAGACCCTCCCTGCCACTGTGGTGGTGGGTGCTTGGGGCTGCCCATTCCTCAGTGCCTGCCACGCTCACCAATGCCCAGAGCACACCCCTGGACATTTCATCTTCAGCTTCCTCTTGAGAAGCCAATGCAAATTGAATACCTTTCAGCTACACGGTCGGCAGGTTTTGTGTTTGCATCCTGATTGCATGTGGTTCAACAGATGATTTTTCTAAGCATTTAAAGAGCTGCAAAGAAGGCAAAATTTCTGTGTTTAGTACTTTAATCACTGTCTAATGATGCACTGTGCCTTTACTACTCCCTTGCTCTACAGCTTTTCTTCCCCACCGCTTATTTCTGATCTTCAGGGTGTATTTAAGCACTACAAAATTTAGCAGATTGCAAAGCACTTACTGTGTACCTTGGCACTAATTGCATTACCAGTCCTGTTTTTCTCTCCACAGTTATTACTTATGATACCTATATGAGCCCTTCCCCCAGATACCTTAATTGATATTGATGTTATTGATGACTGTGGTTTGAGAACTCTTGCCTCTGTTGCTGTAGGGCATTTTGTTCTCAGATTGCACCAAATACTAGTTATCTTTTTCACTGTATTGGATTTTAAACCACATAAAAGTTTGTGGATTATTTAAATAACTTTTCCTTCAGTGTGGAAATAGGCTTCCTACAGCTAGTTTGAACTCATCATTCAAGGGAAGTTTGAGAAGATATCACAGTATGGCCACAGTAGCCCTGGGAAGGGGACTGTTGGGGAGGTTCAGGATCACTCTGTGCACTCCAGCATTTACCACAGGAGCTATAACCACCTTTGGTTGTTTCTTGTCACATTGCACGGTGACAATCAGCAGGGGTTTTCCTCTGAGCTATCATAACTCATGAAAAATCACAACAAAAATTTGCTGCTTCATAGAATCACATAACAATTTGCATTGGAAGGGACTTTTAAGGATAGTCTAGTCCAACCCCCCTTCAATGAGCAGGAAAAACTTCAACTAGATCAGGTTTCTCAGAACCCAGTCCAGCTGAACCTTGAATGTTTCCAGGGATGGAGTATCCACAGCTCTCTGGGTAACCTGTTACAGAAGCTTGAGAAAGCCTCACTTAACCTGGTGAAAAAAATTCATGGCATGATATGAAAGTTCTCAGAATTGCTTTGTTTTGTTCTAACCTAAGCACCAGCTGCTTCAACTGAAGTATTTAAATAAATCCTACAGGCTTTCTACAGTCAGTTGGTTTTGTAAAACACTTCTGATGCTTTACCAAAATTGTCCGCAAGAGCCAAACATGTAGAAAAATTCATCTCCAGCTGAGATAAGCTCAGATATGCTTAAATATGACATTATATTAATCTGGACTTTAGTTGCCTGACAACATCTTTCTATGATAACAGAGCTTTGAAGGCATTTATGTGTGAGCTTAACTCACTCTTACTATGTTAGAATTTCCGTGTATAATCTCTTACTGCTGTTAATTGAGACAATCAATTCTCAGGGAACTCAGGAATACATAATATTAAGTGGACATCATAAAATAAATTAAAATGTGTCCCCAGTACAGAGAAATGATAAAATATGTGAGCATATGTCAGCCAAGCAGGTGAATCAGGTAAGAACAATATAATCATAAACATGTAATTAAAGGTGAATTCTTTGTCCTAAAGGAACCAAACCAGCCCTTCAAGAAACTGCAGAACCTGAGAAGTCTCCCCAACACTGGAGCCATGCACGAGTTGAGAGCAGTTACTGATCCTCCATGAGAGACCATGACTTGGGAATTACTCCTCAGTGGCAGCTGAGGAATCATTATTTGGTTTTATTTGGTTTTAGTAAGCTTAAAAAAAAAGTTCATTTCCAAGATGTCCAAGCTAGTTGAGCAGGAAAACAGAATAAACATTAAAGTACAGGACATGCTTAAATGAAACATTATCAGTAACAAGATTTTTAAATCAAGTGCCCAATTGTAAATAAGTCTGCAGTAGAACAAGCTGAATGGGCATTTCTGAGACCTTCTGTATGGCTGAGAAAGTAAAAATATGGTTCCTGTTTTGTGCCATTATGGAGCTTCAGCTTCAGTTTTTGTTGCCTTAGATGCTCCAATATCCCCTGTGAGTACTTGTCTCCACTGAAGTTAACTAGAGGAGACTTATAGGGGAGATTTAATTACAGGTCTAAGACCTATATTTTTTTACTTCTATCTTAGATTCAGTTACTAAGTTTCCATTTTTCAGATTTCTTATTTCTGCTTCTTGATATCATAAAAAGTATTAAAATGTAAAAAAAATTATAATAATGTAACACATACAGTTGTATTTGCACAGCCTGCAAACCACAACTTTGATGCTTTAGTGATTGTAACAAATGTGAAATAAAAAACTTTAGGATTAAATGCCTGTCAGGTATGCCTCAAATTGAAATTCTCAAGACTTTGCTTTATTTTTTGGCTGTTAAAAGTAGCTGGAAGAAAACAGGATCTTTGTTTCTTAAGACTTTGTTTCCTTCCACTATTTCTTTCCTATCCTAAGCCATAGATTGTAATCCTGTTGTCATCACAGTCTGTCGTGGGAATATGATACGATGCTGTTCTCACTGATGACAAAATGTGTTTCAACTCAGAAACACAGGGAACCACATTGTATAATCTCTTTCCTCAGTTTATATGACATAGAGTCGAGTCAGCCCTAAAATATCAAATGGGTAATGAGTAAAACATTGAGATAAGGAAAAGAATTAGAAAGCAGAATGTTCTGGGTATATGAGAAATAATATCAAATTAATTTTTTCAAGAGTGTCAGTACCACTTATTTACTGAAAACTAGTTTGTGCACCAGGCTTAATGTGTTCAAATATCTTATGTGAATCTCCTCAGGCTTGAGACTCAAGGTCAGATATTATGAACAAAAATTTCATCCTGGGCTCTACGCTTTCTGCATAAAACTGTGCAAACTGTCTTGCAGAAGCACATGAGGTGCAATGGCAGGATGCCCCAGTCAGAAGGGCACCAGCACTGCTCAGCATAGCATGGTTCATGGCAATGCAAAGGGATGCTCTGGGAAATGAATGAATCCTCAGCCTTATGTCATTTGCCCTCTTGCCAGGGTGTGACTCTAGGTTTTGTATTATTTCATCACAAGGAAGTCATGACCTCTTTCAATCCCAGCTGCTGTTTTCCTCCACTTCCCTTTTGTTAAATCAATATTAGCACAGGAAGTGAAATTTGACTCATGAATTTTCGCATCTAATCTTAATCTCTTAAAAATTTGAAAAGAAGAAAAAAACATCAATAACTGTACAGATTTTTTTTTATTAGACACAAGGATCTTTATCAGAAAAGAAAGGTTGTATGAGAAACAACATCTAAAATATTGGATGCACCACAATGATCTGCAGATTTCCCACTCAGCTTTTTGTGCACCTGGAACAAGGAATGTACTTAGGATCTATTTTTATTTTTCATTATGGAAATGTGAAGTCTAAGAAGAATGTTACACAAAATCTCTGTGGGTTAGGACAGAACATAAAGATCATCCTCTGAAGAACTGCTCACCTTGAATCTCTCCATAGGTTCTGGCCAACAGGAAGACAAGAAGTCTCTATACTTACAAGAAATCATAGCTCCAAACTCTGTATTTTGCTTGCCTCATTTGTGCACTGAGTTGATGGAAGGTACAGCAAGATCTGCTCAGAGGATTGTCAAGATTATCAAAACACATTCCCAAGATTTACAGCAAGCAAGGAAAATAATGAAAGATTTCATGCTAGCAGCACAGTTAATGAGGGAAGAGATGCAGACACACACATTCAGCTTCTTTTCTCTGCTGATCTCTGAAGAAAAGGCAGGTAATTCTCATCTTGATGAAATGCCAACAGGTGGAGTTAAAATTGGAGCTCCAGGAAGAAACAAGACATTGTTGGAAATAGGTCTGCACAAGGAAGTCTTGAAAGCAAAGGAAAAATAGATATATGTTTGAGTTGCAAAGTACATTTTAACTACCTCATCTGTGAATGAGGATCTTGAGAATAGTGTGACTTTCCTACTCCCAGGATAGCCCTCCCTCACCAGCATGACCTGGTCCTTCTTGATCAGCCATTTTCTGGGGAAGTTGAAAACCTGAGCTTTAGTTCTTTCAGTCTGAGATAACAGTCAAACAGATATATCCAGGTGCAAAACACAGTTGAGACCTCATGCATGGTTTATAAGGATCAATAATCCCTTTTCAGATAAAATGGACATGTCCCAGAGCAGACCACAGTCCACCCTGCCTTGTCCCTGAATTTAGCACTCCGAAGGCAGTGACTTGTTTGTCCGCTCAATTCAAAACACACAACTCTGTGAATATGAATAGGAAGTTCCTGTGCACATTACGTCTAGAGCATTTCTAATTGTAATATAATTTTGAGTTTCAGGAAGGCTGGTCAGATGTGAAAATGTAAAGGGAACTGATCCTGATGATAACAATAAGGACAAAGGGGCCTTTGGTGTTTAGCTCATGTTCTCTTAGAACAGCCCGATAATAAAAGGGAACAAAAGAAACATGATGAATGAGAGTGGGGCTCCTAAGAGGAAACAAAACACTGTTGCAAACAAAGATAGTGAAATAATAGGGATCCTTTAAAACAGTTGGTGCTTTCCCGCAGAACCTAAAAGACACAAAATTCACATAGGCCAAAAAGGCTGATTGCTAAACATGTATGTGTTTGTAAACAAGGTGTAGTTTGGAGTCAGGAAGAGTCAGGGCTGGATGATGTGCAAACTGGATGGAACATTAATTCGGTCAATTGAGCCTTAAATTCTCCTAGAACTTCAAAGACTTATTTAAATAATATAACTATCCTGTATTTCAAATGAAAAATAACCTTGCACATGAGCATTTCCCTGTTTTCAGATTTTGCAAAATGAAATTTGGCACTTAGCAGTAGAACACAAAATGGCAAGCATAAAAACTCAGCAAGTGAATCTGCATCTTTTGGCATCCAGTTTAGATTAAATAGAAATAATAAAAAGTATGGAGGAAGTAACCAGGTCAAGGGCTGATGTCTTCGAGTGCAACCAAATGCAGGTGCTTTGGTTTCCTTTTACAGAAATACTGACAGTATAGAAATCCCGTCAGCCTTCTTTGTCTCCATTGTAATCAAAGACATAAGAAACAACAACAGAAATCACATTACCATATGTGCACTGCCGAGTTTAAACAGAGATTAATTCAAAAAAGCAAAAATTGCTGCATTTCTGATGCACCACTGGGCCAGTGTGCAATGCAGTCATCCCCACAGTGCTCCAAAGATGCCTGGCCTAAAATCCCTCGGGAAGAACCTCAGACACTCCAGCAGGCCCCCAGGACCTCAGCTGTGTTTCCACTGGTCAGGCAACACTTCACCACATTGTAGCCCCCAAATACACTTCTCGTGGATGAGCTCATGGCTGTGATGCTTTCCTCTCTGAGCACACCCTGAGCAGAGCCATTCTTCTCCAAGAGACCCAGGAGCTCCAGACATGTGAGATCATGTGGCACTTCCACAGTATGAGGATGGATAATTCCTGTACAGTTCCTCTGCACCCCCACCTCAAACACCAGTCAGTAGATAAAAGAACAATACAAATGAAGGGAATTCTGAAGAGTAGAGTGTTAAACAGCCCCTCAGATGGAGAGGAAGGTCTACTGGGGCAGACTGAGCAAGTGGCTGGTCTGGCACAGAGATGCAGCCAATGCTCATGTGCCAATGTTGGCCCCTATTGACCAATACACAAACTCACATATGACCATGCACATCTGCATATATGTGCCTTTTACTTCTCTGTGTAAGATGTAGATTGGGCTGATGCAGACTTGGACAAAAGTAATCCTAGCCCCTCCAGACAGTGGTGGTGGGGCTGTGAAAATCTGACCTTCTTCTTGCAGTGGGGAATAACTGCAGATATAATTCTGGTAACTTGAGGGTTTGGGGTTTGTTCACTTTTTTTTTTTTTTTAGCTATGGGAGGACTATGTAGAGTCTTCTTTGTACAGATCCTCCCCTCCCTCCTGATCCCAAAGAAATAGTTTCACTTATTGACACAAAAGATTCTGCTCATAAAATACAGAATAACAGAGTAAAGTTAACTTCCTAAGTGAGAAGTGTGATCAACACATGCTAGAAAACATTTCAGGACCATTTGTAGAAATAGCTGTAGCTGTGTTGTTTGCATTAGCACTGTGAACTATTCCCAGGCTGAGACCAGATCTTTGTGTTTGCTCAGGCATAAGGGGAAGTGTTAATGTTTACTGAGACAGAATGCTGCTGCTTAAGGAGCTTAATTAAATTTATCGTTCTTGGCCCATGGTGTCTC
This sequence comes from Leptocoma aspasia, assembly GCA_013399835.1. Taxonomy (NCBI): domain Eukaryota; kingdom Metazoa; phylum Chordata; class Aves; order Passeriformes; family Nectariniidae; genus Leptocoma; species Leptocoma aspasia. The sequence goes on from VXAX01007979.1 coordinate 490,811, forward strand.
ACACACTGAGCACCAGAGAAAGGCAGATAAGGACAACCTCATTTTCTGTGTTTTTCAAGTAACTGTGACAATTGGAAACATCAGTCTGAAAATGACCCTATTGTATTAACAGTTTTTCTTACCAAATCCTCATTATGAAAGAAGAATGTGGACGTGGAAATAACCAAATTGTGCATTGAAAGATATATATTTAATATGAATTAAAAATATTTATCTTCATTAAAATAACCTGACAGAGAGCCGCTGTGCTTCATTCAGTTAGAAAGACTTGGTATTCGTGTTTATTTTCCATTTACAAATGAGAACCTCTGGGATGTGATAACTTAGCTGGAACCGTTCATCTTGAAATTTTACTTGGAAACCAGCCCAGTTTGCAATAATCAAAGGTTGTTATCTGACAGGTAGAAGTGGAGAAAATAATATCTTGGGTTTTTTCCTTGCAATTTTTAAATTACTCTGGTTAGTATGTGAGAACAGCATCCTGCAGATAGGCAGGGCACTGGTCCAGCTCAGTCTCTGACACTGGATGCCGAGAAGGATGTAATGGATCTGCCTTATCCGTGTCTGGTAGTTTTTTAAACTTCTCTATGCTTTTGGTCTCTGTGACACCCTCTAGCAATGAGTTTGTAATTTTAATCACATGTTATATGAAAAAGCATCTTCTGATAATTTTAAGCCTGCAATGCTTAAATAGCCACAGCTATGTAAAAATAGCTGTTTACATTCTATATCATTAATGATTTACAGATATCCAACAAAATTATTTTAGCTGACTTTTTTTTTCTATGCTGAAGACTAACATAAGAGAAAATAGTCCGAAATGTTTTCTTTCCTTGCCTAGGTGTTGTTCCATTCTCTGATCCTAATTGCAGCCTAACTGTACCTTTTTTTAGTTATACTGTATCAATGGAGCCAAAGTCTGTGCAATACTCAAGATACAGTTTCACCAGTGGCTCAAAGGGTGGTATAATCATGGTTTCTGTTTCATTTTGATGCACTTAACAAGCTTTGACAAACAATGTTTAGTTCATTGAAGAGTGACTTCAAACTTTACAAGTCGTGTTTACTCCCTCACATATAAAGCCATATAAGTTCACCTTTAATTTATTTTTTTGTGATTATTTTAATTTATTTTTAACTAATTTTGCCATTTGCAAGAAGCTCCCTTCTTGAAATTGGGATGTTGGTGCCTTTTCCATTTTTTGCAGAGATACTGTATTTGAATACTACTACAGAGTTATTCTTCCATAGTCCTATGTAGAAATACTTCCTTTAAACTGCTCAGGATTAAATCTTCCTGTGGATCATCTGACTAGTTGGCCCAAGAACTGAAACTAACTAAACCAGTTGTCTCTGAATAACAACGTGCTCTGAACTCTTCCTAATCCCCCTGCAGACAGCTGCAGTCTCTCCTTGCACCTATCTGACCCTTGCAGCCTTTAATCTGAGGGTGTTTTGCAGCTGTTGTCACTCTCTGTGTGAGTCACCAGAAGCACAGCCTCGATCATCAGGTGGATTTATCATGCTGAACTTTACTACTGAACAGGTAAATATTTTGTCAGAGTTTGCCAGGCAGATTCCCACGCTTGTCATCAACAGAGAGGGACAGGCATGCACAGAGTGTTGCTGGTTCTACCAGCTTTGGGATGGGGAGGCTGTCCTCTAGATGGTCCAGGCTGGCTTCCCAGTGCAGGACAACTGGTTTTTAACTATTGTTCCTTCCTGGATAGGAAATTTCAACCCAAACTGATTTTACAGCACATATTCTTTCTGTTGCCAAGACAAAGCTGAGCTTTCTTTTAACAAACACTGCTGCTCCTGTAATGGTGTAGTCTTCTCTGTTCTTCAGATGTATTTGAAATCCACTGTATTACAGTACCACACTGATTGTTTTCTGTAAGATGCTTACTCCTATAAACATTTAAAATTAAATATTCTTGTTCACTAACCTCCATCCCAGCAGTCACACAGAGCACTTTCATGTGGAGTACAGATCTAACCCCTGTTTGTATGTCTGACTTCTTTTGAGTGTTTGCACCAATCTTTGTTGTCTGCTGTTCGGATTTTGTCATTTTCTCTCAGGCATGCAGAGTGTTTTCAGTTTTGCCCTTTCAATAATGAGTCACTCCAACTGGCGTGTTCTCCTGCATCTGTCACCTTGTCCTCAATCCTCCATTTTAAAGCACTCCTACATTCTTCTTTTTTTCCTTTTAATCCTGAATGCTAGCAGACCCTTTCCCTTCTACACTGAAAGCTGGGGTTTTCACACATTCTGCATTTGCCTTTATTATACTTACTGGAATGATGGTTTATGGAAATAAAGACTCTTAAACATAATACTTAAGATGTTCAAGGAATAGAAATCTTAAATGATAAATATGAATCTGTGTAATGTCCTCATGGGACACTCAGTCATAGCAGCCCAGTTCAATAAGAGAGCAGAGAGATGTTGTGAGTCTGTCGATCTTGCTGACAGAGTTCCTTGGGTACACATCAGTTTGGTTAGAAGGAACAGCAAACACAGTTTGTGCATAATTTATCAAAAATGGAGATTTGTGTTTTTATATAAGCAAATAAAATTCAAGTATTTCTCGACCTGTACACAGTTACCCAACAGAAATAAAGAAAAAGACACATTAGCAAACACAGAGATGAACCTTTTGAAGTAAATGATTTATTAAAAATTATATCCTTGGCCCAGGTGCTCACTGAGGCGTGCTATTTGGCTGAGCTAATTTCTTGTGTCTGCCTAGGAAAGCCATTTCCCCAACTGTCACTGTGGTTTGCATGTGCAACACAGAGGAAGACACAAAACCTGTGTCCTCCCCCTCCAGGGAGTGGTCCCATAAAGCTTTCCAGCCTTGAGTTCCATTACTGATTTGTCCTGCTACTTGGCCTGTAGGGAATCCCATGTCCATGTAAAACCCATGGAAATCACACAGCCTTGTGCTGCACGTGCTCCTGCAATCAGCCTTACATGCATACTTAAAGGGTGTGCTGGGGAGGCTGAGGCTGATGCCATTCATCAATCCAAGCCTTTGCAGAATATTCTCCATACTTCCTCTCATTCCACTATACCAAGGACACCTTAAATACAAGGGAAGATTAAGCTTGGTCAAGCCAGTACTTTCAGGAGCATCCCACCCCTGATACCCCCCTCAAACCCCCTCATTCCCCTAAAAATGGAATTTTCCAGAAAATTAAAGGTATTTGTATTTATGACTAAGAGCAAGAAACTGAAAACTCTGTGTGGAGCTTCCTATATGTGTTGTGTGTGCATAAACCCTTGGGTATTTTACACAGAAATGTTGAATATAATTGTAGTACTAGAACATTTCTATCTGCCAAAGCGTCTGCCTTGCACCTGCTCTCCTACCATGGAAAGAGAGCAATGAGAGAGAACAGAAGCTGCATCAGGAAATGGAATTAAAATAGTAACCTCTTTAGAAAAGCACCATCAGGTTTTTTTCAAACAATTTTTTTCTTTTGGGGCCATTGAATCCTTTCTAGATTTCCAATGTGCTGCCAGTCAACATAAGGTTTTTCCTGATAAAAGCAAAATGTGCACCTGGAAATGAAGCCCTCAGCTATTCTGCAGTTAATACATAGCCCTGGGTTTCATATAGAATGAAAATTATATATTAGTATACTAATAATGTATGTTCACATGCAAAAAAAACCAACCTTTGTCTCAACAAGGTGCTTAAGAATGCTTATGCATAAAAGTTGCTTTAACAGAGCATTCACTTATTATTTTTAAAAATTATGCCTAGCACTCCATATTCGTGTTCTCTTCATCCTTTCTATGTAACTCGGTAAATAAATAAATTAATCAACCCACAATTAAATATACATGTTTCAATGTATTTAAAGTATTTATTTTAGAAAGGTATTTGGTGTGTATGTGAAACCATGTTTTATTATGAAGTATTTGCCAACAATATGAGAGATCTCTTGCACTGCTGAGGAAATGCATAGGCAAGATAATAATTTCCAGGATTAGCTCTGCATTTCAGGTGGAAAATGCTCTTAAAATTTTTTGTTTTACATTTCCTCTGAACAGCAGCACCATTAAAAAAAATACATATTTTTCAAAATTTTTATTTAGGAAGATACACCTGACGAAGTTTAGATTTCTTATTTGTCAGTTTCCAACTAGGCCATATATATTTAGGTGAAAGTTAATTTAATATGTACTTCATACATATGTAAAAATGTCATATATATTTCATGGTGTGTATATATATATACATGTAATGTAAGTATTCTTGGATGGTAAGAATGTATACATATTCTCCTACAGCATATTTTATATACAAAATATTTTTACAGCATAAATATAAATATAGCTAGAGATAAATATAAATTCTGTGAAGGTGAACAAAAAAGAAACAACAAGAATTTACAATGTCTATTATAGCCACAAAGTATTTCAGTAACAAAAACCTTAAAATAAATTTGATATTATATGAACCGTTATTTTGAAGAAAGAACCAGTTTAGGAAGACAGGAGGTAAATGTAATGGAAAAATGTCAGACTCTTTTTTTATACTCCTGCTGCAGTAATGCCTGGAGGCCAGAGAGATACTTGGCTGACTAACAAAATGCTAATTATCCAGAGACTTCTGTTTCACAGAGTAAAGCCACACCACTAACTTGGAAAATGGGATCTGTGGAAGTCTTAAAGCATACTAATGAAAAAATGCCAGTAGAAAATTTAAAAGATGAGTCAGAAAAAAATTTCTAATCACATGATATCACACTCTTACTTGCTATCCTGTATTTCATATTGTGAATACTAGGCTGTGCAGGAATGCAATGTCTCATAATGAGACTGTGGCTGTAGCTCAAACAGGAAAGAAATCAATAAAAATGTGAGCAGAGGAAGGCAATTAAAATATTGAGGATGCAGCTTTAAAAATATTGTGATAGTGTTCTTCAAGGTCTTAAAAAATGACAAATTTAAGACTATCAGAGAAAATTTTCAATCATCTACTTTGAAACTTTAACCTGCGTATGATACCTGTATCTGAGTATCTACATTCATGTCAAAACCAAACATTGCATCCCATAGTTTTCTGCTTGATATAAAATATATTGAATATTTTGATAAATTTGGTAGTGAATAATATTTTAATTTATGTTTGGGCATATAAATAGATGCACAAAGACTTTTGAGGGAACTTAAAAAGGGGAGCATCTTAGGCAAAATTTCCAGATGGAATACACCACAGACACATGTCTTACACTCACAGACAACTGTGTGTCAAAATTACATTATTGAGATTGTGAGAGTGAGCACCAGAAAATCAGAAAAATGCCAGAATTATGGTTGTCTACACAACTTAAATTCAGCTTGCATGTGTATATGCATTATGGCAGTCAATGGCACCACCACCTCCTGTTTTCCACAAGCCCCTTCCCTCTCTCAGTGCTCAGAATAGGTGATGAGAAGGTATTGATTAGCTTTTCAGCACATCATTTTTTCTCTGCTCAGCCTGCACACTCTGATGGCTTCCTTTCATAGCAAAAACCAGACAAGATTTCAAAATGCTGCTCTGATAGCCAGAGGAATTGGACCTAGATGATTTTCAAGGTCCATTCCATACCAAACCATTCTTTGATACTAAGATTCTGCCAGTAACCATGGTGGCTGCAGGAATTAAATAGACTTCACAGAGCCTTTAGGGACTACTGCTGTCATTTTGTACCAAGTGGCTAATGTTAAAAAGGCTCTTTAAACCTGGCTGGCCAGTTTGAGATAATGAGGACTTCATTTTTCCATAGACTTGAATTATTTCATTAATTTCAAATGCAGTAGTGAGCCTCAGATCCATAGCGTTCAAGCTATTTAGGACACAAAAATGCAAGAGGGAATGTGCACTTGCAAACCCTGGGAGAGATGGACTTAAACACTTCTACAAATCTTACTGCAGTCTCTCATATCAGACAGACAAATACAGAAACGTGTCATTTGGATTTATATTACCTAGCTTGAGACAACTAAAAGCTATTGTCAAGCTAAACTAGGCATTTCTAAGTTAAGCTGGTCATCTTCCAGAGACAGTAGAGACACAGATTGTGCCAGAGAGCTTGTCATCTTGTCTGCTCTGTGCATTTTAGACACTTTAGGACATTTTTAAAAGACATCCTCTTCTTCTAGGACATAATCAGTTGTCTGAAGGTTTCTACTAAACAGCAGCCTGAATTCATCATGTTAGATTTAGATGAATAACTATTAAACACTTAAATGTGATGAGCTATAAGTCACATGTGAACCTCACAGAATTTTTTTTTTTACATTTTTGGTTTTTTGGGTGACTGACTGCAGCATTAAAATTGTTTCACATTACAGTCTAGAGGTGAATTGCTATGTTATACAAATACAAATGGAACAACTAGGAGGAAAAAAATCATCAGGTCATACAATAATAGGACCTGGATAGAAAAATTCAGGCCTATGATGCAGGATTTTGTTCTTTGAGCAAAGAGAGTAACTGTTTGTGGTACTAACTTGAAGCCTCTCTAGAAGGCGATGGGACCTTTGCAGCAGGTTTCTCAGACTTTGCTGGAACAGGGTCTCCTGAGGTCCACACAGGCTTCAGAAAGATGTATGCTGGGACTACAACTCCTACACCTATTTTATTCTCAACTCAATTCCCCTCTCCCTTCCCCTCAATGTATTAATAATTTAGTCATGTGTCTTCCAATTTTGGCTTTTCATCTTACTTCTTATTAACCAGGTTCTAGCTTTCAGACCTCTCTTTAGATCATGTCTCTCTTTAGATCATGTCAAGACATCCAGGCTCAATGTCCTTCACTAAGAAGAGCCTGTCTCATGCTTTTGATTGTTTTTCCAGTATTTTCCCATTTGTAAGCACTTGGAGGTCTTCCTGTCCTCAGTCCTTCAGCTCAATCTTCTTACCCTGTTCTGACATCGCCAAGTTATTCCTTTCCAGTCCAAATTGTCCTTCCCATTTTAAATGCTTTCTTTTGCCAGCTCCTCTTCTAGTCACTCTTGCTTTGCTTCTGCAACCTTGCTCCTTGGTGACTGTCCTGCCTCTTCTCTCTTCCTGTTCTCTGCTGCCTATATGGGACTTGGATCCAGTCTCCTTGCTCAGACATTGTCTGTTCTTCCCATATCCTCAAGCCGCCCTTCCCCATATCTACTGAAGCCTACTCCTCCCCAAACAAAGGCACCAGAACTTTTTCATATTGCAAGATGCTCTCCCAATCCCCAGAAGTGTGCAAGGCCAGGTTGGATGGGGCCCCGAGCAACCTGATCTAATGAGTGGCATCACTGCCCCTGGCAGGGGGGTTGGAACTAAGTGATATTTAAGGTCCCTTTCAACTCAAAACATTCTATGATTCTTGAAAATGGCTCAGTGATTTGAGCTGTCTTATTTTGATTGCAGTCTTCTCCACTCCCACATTCCCTCCCCATCCCCCCAGCATTCCTCTATCACAGGAAAATTTAGCCCAAGTAAAATTTGGAAAATTATAAGCAATGGAAATTGTGATTTTAAGGGTACTGACAAGCAGCCTGAAAAACAAGTGATATCAGTTTTTACCTTGGTACCTTTGGCATTTATCTGCTTCTTCATTAATAACAACAGGCTAGCAGCCTATCCCTTGTGTTCAGTGCTACCACTAAGGATCCCTGAGCATGCTCAAAGAAGTGCTGAAATTCTGACACAATGGAATTGGCAGCCTCATAACATTAGTCACAAGAAGCCAGTGAGGAACTGCAGGCTTAGAAGGTCTCTGTCAGCACCTATCTGCAGGCACCTGTGTCAGAGCTCTGACATCCCTGCAGTGCAGTACGAGATACCGAGCGTTCTCCTCTGGCTGGCACTGCTTATCTTTAGGACTTACATTGCCTTTCCCAGGTGCTTGTATGCCAGAGGTACAGCTCTATTTCTTGCAATTCGTTCCCTCCTGACAGAGGTTAAATGCTGCATCATATGCATCATGCTGCATGGTATACATCATGCTCAGTGGCATGCGTCTTTTCGGAGAGTTGATGCTCCGCTGATAGCTTGGAGACACAGGGCAAATTGAAAAACAACCACTCTGCATACATCTGCTCCATGTAGCCAGGAAAGCAGTATATCTGAAGAAATAATTAATTGAATGGAACATTGTGAGAGAGGAGATGACATTGCTAGAGACTGTATTTCCAGAGGCGTCAGATCAGGACATTCCAATGATTATCTTAATTTCTTCATCTCTTCTGTCAATAGCTGTTGACTTCATTTCATTTGCTTCTCACTTATTTCCAGAGGCAGAAGGGCAAATCCTGCCAGTGCCACACTGCAGCACTGCGTGCTCCAACAGCAGCAAACACTGTGACATTATGCTGCATTATGCTGAGCCAGCCAGACAGTTCTGCTGAGCCCTGGCATCAATGATGTATCAGTGTTTCACTGACTCCCATTCTATTAAAAGAGGTTAACAAGATTGGTGTGCAGCACTGATGTCTCTGTTTCTTATCTGCATGGAATTTAAAGTGCCCATAACCCAATAGCAAGTGATACTCCTATTTTTTTAAAAGATCCCTGTAACTGGTGGCTGATTCCATTACACATTCTCAGTCCCTTAATATGCTGATTTCCCATGTGGATACATTATCCTTTACCATTTGCCAGCCTGGGCCTTGGAGCGGAGATCAGAGGGGGAGGGAAATGAGGAAGCCCAGCCTGCTGTGTGCCCTCACACTTTGCCACATGGATGCGCGGGGCTCTCACGTAGCCGCACGTGTGCCACGAACACAACAGATTGCTCATCCCTCAGCAGATTCCAACAATGGCTCCACCACAAACTTTGTAACAGCATCAGTTCTGGAATAAACCTAAAAAAGTTGGAGCATTTCAATCTCATTGACAGAGTGAAATGTAGAGCCGCGCCCCTTCAAGTGAGGCTATCCACTCCTGAACTACCAGGAGCTGGCTCCCAATAGCAAAAAGAGGGTGAAAAGATGTCCTTTCTTGGAATTGCATCCTTCCCTTTCACAAAGTTTTCCTTCCGGTGTTTCAGTTAAATAGGGGAAGGGGAAGAATAATTTTCTCCATAAAATGGAAGAATGATGTTTACTACTACTACAGCCTAGTCAAAATCCAGAGAAATGAGAAGAAGTGGGATGGATATGAAATGAGGAGAAGTGGGATGGGTCCATGAAAAAGGATTCCACCTTTAGACCTCCAACATACACCTCTGTAGGAATCACCTGACACTTTGGTTTAAGTGGAATTACACTGTTTGATTATATACCGCATTTTTGTATATAAATAGGATGGAAAAAATACACATCAGCAATAGGACAAACACCACCTTTATTAGCCAAGCAATCATTTTATAGCCATTAGTAACACTGGTAATGTGAACAGACTGGTCTGCTGACTTAGTTCCGTTCATTTTTAATTTTTTAAATAAAAAAAGTTAATTTGTATTTATTTTATTTCTTGGAATGTAGTTTGATCTCATATTATTTAGTGACCAAAAGAAATCATTTTGTGGAAATGCTGAATGCATATCACTTTCAGGTACATTAGGTCTATTGAAAATATTGTATCAAATCCAAATAGTGGTAAGGATAAGGGTTGATGAACACATCTGTGGTGGTCTTTTTTCTTTGCAAATTGATATTTTATTTTCAAACTATAGCAGAAAGAATGCCTTTTGTGTCATGTCACAACTAAAAAGTGCTTAAGGCCTCATAAGACACCATTGCAAAGTTTTCAGTAAATTGTTATTGCACACAGATGAACATCTATCAAATTTGTTCACAAATTTCCTGTGCAAACTTTGCTTTTAGTGGGAAAAAAAAAGATTAATTTATGAGCTAACAGACCAAACATGTAAATAAATGACATATGCATGTACAGTCAATACCTATATGCAAATATCAGGCATACACTTAATTTCAAAATCTGGTCCTGGTGTTGCTAAAAGTGGAAACATCAAGATGAAGCTAGGCTATAAAACAATCAAGATCAAATTTTGTCTGTTAATCAGTTTTCCCAGTTCAGTCTCAGTAAGCAGAGTAACAGTTCCACATTTGACCTTGCTTTTGTCACTAAAACAAATTCCTGACAAGATCAAGCCAATTCTCTCCCTATATCAACTCATACAACAATTTTCATGCAAAGTCCCTGCTTTACTAGTAAGTGAGAGGTATCTGTGCCTTAAGGGAGGTGAATATGAAGCCAGCTGACTGTCCTCTGTCCAGATATTCCCATGTCCCAGTGTGATTAGCACTGTCTTGTCAAATTTAGCTCTAAGCCATTTGTGAACACCTTCTTTGTTTATAGTAGCACACTGAAATCTGCACAGATCTCTGTGTTTGCTTTTCTGTGTATCCTATTAACAGTGCACTACATTTCAAGACGTCACACTGCAGAAAGCCACAAAAGCATTTTAAATCAATTTAAACCAAACTTTTAAAAATTACTTTTATTCTGGAAAAATACTGCTTGGTATAATTCTGAGAAAACAAAATTGAAGTTTGTTCCACTGTTGTAAAATCAGAGTACAAGAATCACTGTACAAGAATTTTTGTACTGCATTTGAAAATCTTCAATTGCAATTTTGTACAAAAATCCCAATAAAAATCAACCTATAGCTAAGCAGGATTGAACCCAGTAAATGACCAGCTATGATGTGCTTGGAAAGTGGTATAAGGAAATTTTTCAAATCTATGACCTTGAGAGAAATTTTCAAAAAGCCCAGGTATTTTTATTATTTCACAAGAGCAAACAAAACCATAAACCACAATTTCTCAGTTTTCATTCCAGTATAATAAAGCACAGTGTATTAGATCCTGATTCCCAGCTTCCCTTTCCTAGAGGCAGTCTAGTTATTTAGGTACAACCAAGAACAACCTTTGACTCAGGACTTGCACTTTGTTTAAAAAGTAGAAATACAAAAAAGCAAGAACTAAGGCACAGAATGAGGAATATTGCTTTAGTTAGATGAGTCAAAAATGCATGAGAGAACTGCCTCCATTGGATTTCATGTTGAATTCAGAGCTATGTATTCCACTACTATATTAAAAGAACCAGTTTAAAGAGTATTCCATCAGTTCCATTAGACCAACTATTTGTTCAGCAGAGGTATGTAGCTCCTACCTGAAGAGATTTTAGCACGATGAAACCAATGCACTGTTACTGTGCACAAATTGCAGAAGAGACAAACATGACAAAACGTCTTCTATCTCTGATTTACCAGATTCCAGCCTGTATTTCAAGGTCAATGGGAAGATAGCAAAATGTTAAGGGGTTGGTTGTTTTTTTTTTTTTTTGGTTGGTTGGGTTTTTTTTTTTATTATGTCTGTAGTTGTAATAATAACTTGCAACTACAGACTTCTGTATTTCTCTCAACAAATAGGACTGCATTACTAAACTAGAAAGCCAAGAAGACTCATACAGTGTGAAAATATGCAGGAGAACAACAGCTGTTAGTCATTATTTTCTCCTTATCCTTTCAACACCTCTCTTTCAATTTGCTCTCTAATGGGTAAATCACACTTTCTCCCTAGGACATTTTCTCATTTCAGGCAGGTACCAAAAAGAATCCTGAGACAATTAAGAGTCACTGGTCAAAGACACCGCATCTTTTGTTGCTTTCACTGTAGACATTAAAACGAATTTTTATACTTTACCAAACAGATAAAGCTGATGTTGTGTTCTCCTAGGCCTTTGTCACTACTAACGTGATGATGTTTCTGCTTTTCTTCTTCAGACAATAAACCTTGCATCTTTTTTTTCCCTTACATAGCCTGTGTTAAATTTCTCAAAGGAGAAATGTGAAATATAAAAATTATTGCTTTCACTTCATCTGGGCCAAAGAAGAATCTACTCCTAGACAGCTTTTAAATATTTCTTTTATGCTTTCCCTCACCTGACAAGCTTCACAGTAGCTATTTGGTAAAAGAGGAAAAGTAGAAACAGTTTTGCTTATGATCACATTTGGTTTATTGCACAAGTTACTATACTTTGCTCTATTCTCTATTTCTTAGCTGTGAGATGAATATGTATTGTAGTTTTATCCTTTTATTCATTCTGATTTTAATTAATCTGATTCTAGGCCACAGTGAAAATGAGGCAGGGAAAAACACAAAGAGCTACAAACATCACATCCTACTAAACTGGACTTTCCACTAGAAAATACATTTTCCTTTATTAACTCCTAAAGTCATAATTATAAATTTTTCCAAGTGGCCACATGGCACAAATCTCCAAAATGACAGAGTATGTCCACTGGTGAAGTTGGAATGTATCACAGCACACACAAGCTTGAATGTGTGCACTCTTCCATCTATTTCTGGCTCAACGTCAGTGGTTGCTTTCCTTCAGAAAGGCAAGTCAGTCTACATATGGCTTTGACTTTATGATGTGAAATATTAACCTGATTACATTTCCCACACAGCTTCTAATACGTAACATTTTTTACAACTGGTACTGCTGGTACTATTTAGTGAAACGGATTGTGCTGAAGATGTTGTGGAGAAGGCACAAGTCTGTAGCTACTCTTCTTAGAGTAGCAGCTACTTGCAGCTACTCTTGGGCAATGCTAAGGTAGACACACTCCTTATGCCTCAGACAAACTCAAGAATGCAAAATATTATTCCAAGGAGTGGATCAGTAATGTGGGTTTTTAATGGAACAATAAATTACCTGGGGTTTAAGCCCTCCTTCATCATCTAGGGCAGCTCCATCCCAGCAACACTCCTAGCCCTTAAGGCTGATATTATTACTGTTTATCAGCTCTTATATAACTTGTTTCTGCCCCTCTCCCATGCATCACTGATTGCAACCTCAGAAAGAAAAGGGGGAACAAGAACAATAAATGAAAATAGAAACAAAAGTAAACTCCCTTGGTACCGGGGAGCATGGAAACGGCAGGAGCTCCATGTAAAACCTTGCACGTGTAGTGACAGCATCCAGAGCTGGCAGCAGAATGAAGGATTGGCACCACAAGAAAGAAGAATTAAGGCAGGCACCTTTCCTCGGTAAAAATACCCTATTTAAAAAAGGTGTGTGTGTGTGCATATATATATAGATATACACATATGAAAGAACCACCACCGTTGCCTGAGAGGGAACACGTCAGGGAGCGCACTGGGCCTGACGCGTTATTGAATAAGGACCGCTCCAAAGAGCGTCATGTTCTCCGCCACCCCGGGATGGGGTCCCTTTGTCCGTGGCTGTTCCCGCGGGGAGCGGCGGGCGCTGCCACCGGCGGGCGGGTCGCGGTGCCCACACGCCGTGACTCGCCGCTCCGGGGCATAAACAAACACGGCTGGAACAACAAAAGGCCGCGGTCGCGGCGGCCGGACCCCGCCACCGGGGCGCAGAGCGGCCGGGCACGTCCCCGGTGCCACCGCCCCCCGCTCCGTTCCCACAGGGCTGTCCCCGCCCGCCTCCCGGCAGCTGCCGTGTGTCTGCTCGAGTGCGATTAACACTGAGTCGCCAAATCCCCCCCACGCCCGCTTCCCCTCCCCGGGCCATTTGGGGCATGCACGCGCCCGCGCCCCGTGTTTACACGGCGGCGCCTTCTCGCGGAGCCTTTTTGTGGATGGCGCTGGCAGATGAGCCGGGGGAGGAGGGGGCTCCGCGCCGCGCAGCGCCCGCCGCCGGCTATAAAAGCCTCCGGGCCCGCGGGCGGCAGCGTCAGGCGAGCGGCCGCGGACCGGCGGAGGATGGAGGGCGGCTGCCCCCGCCCGCTCTCGGCGGCGCTGCCCCCGCCGGGCTACTCGCCCCTCTCCTCCTCCCGGTGCGGAGGGCGGCCCGGTCCTGCCCTGACGTCCTTGTCCTCGCCCCGTAGCCCCGCGCCCTTCTGGAGACCGTGGGTGCCCGCGCCGGATGAGGCGGCCCGGCGGAGCAGCCTCGGCCCCGCAGCGGTGAGTGGGGAGCGGCGTGGCGGAGCATCTGCCGCCGGCATCGCCGCGCACTCGGCTGGGGAGTCCCGGCGGGGCGGGGATGCTCGGGGAGGGCCCGGTGCCGTGCCGGCGGGCTGACCTCTGCTCTCTCCTCCGCAGCCTCACGGCCCCGGCGGGCTGGCGGAAGCCTCCCGAAAGCTGGCGCAGTACACGCACCCCGTCAGGTAAGTGGCAGTCCCCGGCCACCGCCAGTTCCCGCGGGGGACCTGGGGGCACCGGTGGCCCGTGCCGCTGCGCGGCCAGGAGAGAGTCCCTCGCTCGCCAGTATAGTGTCTTAGTATTGGCTCTCCCGCCCCTTTTGTTTCCACCCATATATTTATGTAGATACTGAGGTGCCTTGGGAGTGAATTGGCCATCTATGTGCTTTTTAACTGACAGATCCTTGGGCAAATGATTGCCAGGACTCGTGGATTTAACGTATTTGAGTTGTTGATGTGCCTCTGCGGTGTGAAACTTGAGACATATTATACAGTTATGTGGGTGTTTTTTGGTGGTGGTGGAGTTGGCTGAAGTACCTCTTTACTTGCTCCTGTGCCCAGGATTAAGAAAGGCACGAGGGTGTAGTTCCTAGGCCGTGTTGCTGTGCAAACATCAGCGCCCTCCCAGAGCAAAGCAGGTGGAGGCGTGGGAGAGAGTGGCAGGAAGAGAGGCTATGCCACCATTGCCGAGGAAAATACTTGTGTAACTACTGCTTTAATGATAAAGGTAATGACAGTATTTGCACTGTCAGCTCTGAAAAGGAAATCAAGAAAATAACAACAGTTGAATCTGTAGGAGAGTCTGTATTCAAAAATGCTGGTAGGTGTTGCAAGGTGCTTAAAATAATTGCACAGGTAGTTTTTCCAGACAAGATGCGGCTTTCTTACAAATCTAGTCTCTGATCCTTCAAATAGTGATGCACTAACTAAGCAACTGTACGGGCAGACTTCACTGTGACTGCTCCAATGCTTAGGCTTGAGTGATTGCCGTTGCAGGGAACGTTGGGAACATTGGGAATGGTGGGAATGGAGACCTGTTATGAAGTCGATGTCAGTGGCTTTGTGCTGCCAAGGAAGCAGTGTTATGTTAAACAGTAGCCTAAAAAGTATTTCTTGTAATTGTTAGAAAGCTGTCTAGTTCTGTTTCTTAATGCATTTCTATGTTAAACAATCTGTAGTCAGCATTTCATTATGTTGTAATGTGCTGGTCTCTTGGCTCTTGGGACTTCCATGATCTGCTCCTTCTAGCTATTTCCAAACCGTAAGCAAAAGAGGACGGTAGTTGAAGAGGAACAGAAATTTGGAGTATATTAATTATAGTATGTTATCATTAGCTGATAGCCCATGCTAACTGTGATCTTATCAGCCTATTTTGTTAATTTCTGGCTACAACACAGACTGCTTTAAAATCTACATCCGTGGGACATCTTCTTTATGCAGTTTTTTGGTTGTTTTTGGAAAGACAGATGAAATATCAAGGTCTGATCACCCCTAGACCTTTCTCATTTCTTTGAATTTTACAATGGTGTGAAACAAGTATCAACAATTACCCAAGCTGGGGACCTTCCGTAAGAAAACTAGTGATTTGATTCAATTGTATTTTTGATCCTGTTTGACACCCATTATATTCCCTAGGAATAGTTCCAGTAGGGGCAGCTCTACTTGGATCAGATCCAAGGTAGTACTGTTAATGAGGTACTGGAGTAGGAAGTTTTAGATGCAGAGTCTTGGACTTCTGTAGTTTTGCTGCAAAACTAACACTCTAAATCATCTTTATCTCTTCAGATGAAAATAAGAATCCAGAGATTTTTTTTCCTAATTGAATGTAGAAAGCAACTTAGCAATTGAGCATGTAAGGAAGAGCTCTGTAGGATGGTTGTTTTAATAGAATTTCACTTTGGTTTTTTGCATGTCAGCCTCCAAGTAAAATACATAATAACAATAAGCAAATCTGTTGTATACTTGTTTCAGGCTATTTTGGCCCAAATCAAGGTGCTATGATTACTTGTATCAGGAAGCTGAAGCACTTCTGAAAAACTTCCCAGTTCAGGCTACAATTTCCTTTTATGAAGACTCGGATAGTGAAGATGACGAAGATCAACTGGAACAAGATTCAAGAACAGAATCAGGTTGCTGACTGTAGGGAAGACTAATGCCACTTCTAAGACTTAATTTAAACTTAATATAAATATGTATTATAGTATTTTAAAAGATAATTTATTTCTATGTAAGTTATTCTTAATAAAACTGAGATGTCTTGTAATTTTATCCTTTTTCCTTTGTCCTGTTCCTGTCCTGGTTTAAGTGGGGAAGGTATTGACTACTATTTTAATATCTGAGGTCCTATAATTTGTAGATCATAAGTTGAACACCAGTTTTTGAAGCAGAGAACAGATGTCTAACATTGAAGGGCTCTATGGTTATGTGACTTTCTCAAAGTCTGAGGACACAAGGAAAGCTTGTAATTGTGATTTAGCAGGCTCCATATGGAAGTGTATCAAGGAATCATTGGATTAAGTATTCCAATTGTGTTGTGCCTGCTGTTACAACAGAGTTTCAAACATGGAAAAGAGAAACAATATAGCTGTTTTTGAAATGGAGAAAAGAGTCCAAATTCTAATCTAGTTCTTGTTGTGTAGAAGTGTTTGCCTTACCTCAGCCATGTTCTCATGTATATGTGGTGTGTTGTCATACATAAAAGCGATAGTTTCATACTGCATTTGTTTGTAAAGTGAACATCAAGAAACGAGAAAAAGGTCTAATTGAGTTGTTACAATAGTGAGCTTAGTTTTAATAATTGAAACAAAGTTTGGTACGAATCACCGTGAATGCCAAAGCCCCTAAAAGAAAAACAAAACAAATCCAAAGCTTTAAATTAAAGGCCAGTGCCTCTGTCAGGTAGCGCCTGTGTACTTACCTGGACCTGCCCTTGCCTGCGCGCTGTGTGCGCTGCTGCCGGCCGCGTTGGCTCAGGGTGCCGGCACCAGGCAGGGAGCGCTGGCCCGTCCCATGTGCGCCCCGGGGCCCCGCAGCCGGACGGAAGCTCTACCTTGGCATTACTGCGTGCACCCAGAGCCTTCTCCCACTGAACCTCCAGAGCGTGGGGTGCAGCAGCTGTGGCTGCCACAGCCTTCCAGCCTAAGCACCTGGCGCTGGGACACCTGGCCGGAAAACCAATCCCAGTGCAGGGGCAGGCAACCACCCTCACCCCCGGAGGAGACAAGGCGGCGGGCGGGGTACGCGCCGCTCCCTGCCCACAGGGATGTCCGGTCCGAGNGCGAGCGGCAGCGGGTGCCCGCAGCAAGGTAGGGGCGGCTCTGCCGCTTTGGTCGCTTGGGGGGAGGTGAAAGGCACCCGCATTTTTCCCGCTGCGCCGGCGGCGGCTGCCTGGCCTGGCCCCGCCGGCCGTGCTGCGGTGGTTCCCGGTCGGTTCCCGGTCGGTTCCCGGTCGGTTCCGGCTGTAGCTGGGGTAGGGATGCCACCGGCCGCCCCCCTCCAGCGGCCGCCGAGGGCCCGCGGCAGGGTCGCGGGCGAGGGGCCGGCTCGGCTCCGTCGCTGGAAAGCATTTGGTACTTGTCTGTGGAGAGGGCGGCGGTGATAGCGCTTCCGGCACTTCCTGCCCCGGCTGTTCCTCCTGTGCAGCGATGGAGGCTTTACCTTGGCATTACTGCGTGCAGCTTATGCTTTATGTGTTGGATCTTCATCTTTGGAGGGGTTTTGAGAACACTTGTTGTTTAGAGACCTTGCTTGGAAAGCAGACTTGGACTAAAGTAGCACTAAGAAATGTGGGTTTATGTAGACTTTAGTTTTTTTGCTTCTGTTTTTCCTGTGGTTTTGTAAGACCGCAGCTCTTTAACCCTGTTTCCTGCTGTTAAAGTTTGGATCGGAAGGGTTCCCAGACTGTGGTGCTGTTGAAAAGGAAGGTGTTAAATACCCTGAAGATCTTGCTCTGCCTTTCGGGACAGGCAGGCCGTGGCAATACTTCTCCGAAAAGCTACTAGACTTCTGTCCCAGCTTTCTCTGGGTGAGGCTTCCAGTTGCTGTAGGGCTTGTGGAAAGTCTTTATGAATGCTGTGAAGGCGAAACTAGTCTTACCTGACCGTGATTTTTAAACCTCCTTTCCTTACTGCTCATAGTTTTCCAGACCATACCTTAAATGATTTACCACCACAGGCAGACTTGGTATCTTCAGTTTGCTTTGGGAAGAGTCGTCTGAATGTTTGTTGGTGTTCAGTAATTTCTGTGTCACTACCCAGAACACTCCTTTAAGCACTTTTACTACTGAGTAGGGTTCCCAAATATCAGTGAATAATATGAGTTGGGTTATTTCTCTTTTGGTTTTGTCTGAACCCTCCTATGGAGCTTAGAAAAGTGTATTCTTAGAATGGCTTTTTCTTCCATTAGAGGTTGAAGTTGTTTATACATTTGTTATTTTTCAGGTACCTTTAAAACCAGGAAGGAGTCTTATGGATTGGATTCGGTTAACTAAAAGTGGGAAGGACTTGACTGGTTTGAAAGGGAGGCTGATTGAAGTGACTGAAGATGAGCTCTCTAAACACAACAAAAAGGAGGACTGCTGGATATGTATAAGAGGTCGGTTGCTATGATGTTTCTTCTGTGTTTTTTTACCTGGCTTCTCTTTTCTGCACTTGAAGAAGAAGCAACAAAACTCAAAAGACAATAACAAAAGCCAGATTCCAAGAGAAACTATGTAACTCCTGTGCTTAGGCCAGGTGTAATCTTGACATAATTTGGCATAACTTCAGTAAGAGGTTTTGCGTTACAAAGGTTTTCTTTGCTTTCAAGCCTTTCAAAGGAAATCTTCCAAATGGGCATATTTTATACCTATTTTGTAGCTGCCTATGAAAATAATAAACCACGAGATTTTAGGTAATGTATCAAATAAAAAAGACTTAGCAAGAAAATAGGGCTTTGAAAATGCTGACACGTACACTTGTCAGTCTTGGACAGTTTATTATTTTGAGCAGTTGACTGTTTTTAAGGATAGAGCATCCAGAGACATATAAATATTAAAGATAGTACTTAAACCTGGAGAATGGTTTTTAGGAAATAACTGTGAAAGCACACATACTACTTCATAAAACTTACCAATGCAAATGTCAGTTGCCACACAGAGCAACTGTAATCTCTGCCTACAATGACAAATAGCTGTGGTAACTGCAATTCTATTTCTGTTATTATTTTAATGAAATTTTAGCTCAGAACTTGAATCATATGTTATACATTTAGCAATGTGTGAAGGTGGTCTGGAGCAATAGCTGTGTCTAGAAGAGTATTTTCAGAGTTGGAAATGAAGTTCCTAATTTTCCTACAGAAAGGAGTAAAACATTTGCTCTGCAGTTTAATCATTTAGAGGCTAAAATATACTAACATCACTGTAAATTTGTTAGGAGATAACACTAATTTCTATGAAGATAACCACTCTTTCTACAGAAATGCCCCATTAGCTACTCTGATCTTCTTAATCTGTTAGTGATAACATTGATCTGGTAAGGAACAGCATTGATATTTAATAAAATGTCATGTCTGAACTTCAGCATAAGAAAGTTAAGAATTTCTGTGTGAGGGTGATTGTATGATTGTTGGGTGTTAAAGGGGAGAAGAGTGAAAGTAAAGGTAAAATGTTATTCAATACTGACCTTTGAATAAAATAATAGGATTGTTAATTCCCTGTGCTGCAGTTGCATGTGCTAGTAAAACTATAGTGGCAGGAGAGCTAAAGAAAGCTTGTTTGCTGTGGACATCTGTTCATTTTTCACTCTGAAAAAGGAACATCTACTGCAGACAGAATTACTGCCTAAAAATGCTTCTGTTTTCTTTTTAATATCATCCTACCTTCACTGCATCTCTGAGACTAGTTTTTACAAGAACTCCATCAAGTTACCTCTGTATCTTTCCTTAAATTTTTCCAGCTTTGCTTTTTCTGTGTTCTCAGATGACTAGTGAAAAAACCAGCATATATGAAAATCACAGTAGCCCTCATGTGTGGACAGGTAGTAAAAGAATATAATTATGGAAAAGCTAAATTAGGTCTCTGCATTGGTAGTTAGACTGTCTCTCTATAAGAGCAGAAACCCATGAAAGCAATGAGAGTAAAAGGACAGGGACTAACTTGGTTCAAAACCCCAGTGTGATCAAAGAAAGCTGTCATATAGGGCACAAATTTGTACATGAAGGGGGGTTCAGGGGAGTTAAAAAAAAACCCATGAAGGGTATATAAATGATGTTTCTTTTGCTCTGGCAAGTTTGATGGTAAATTTGAGTAATATTCAGGAGGCCATGGCTATGCAGATACTTACAATTTATCGTGTGCAGTAATCACTGCTGCACACAAGATGGCACAGTGAATGCAGCCCTCAGAAGAGCAGGTCGGTAAAGTGTGCAAAGATCCTTCCTTTGTTATTGAATGGGTCTTTTTTGTTGGCTGGGATGGTTGTTCTTGCCACCTAGGATTGCTCCAAGTATGTCTGCCCCAGGCTCGGTGCTGAATGCCTTTCTCTCCTTCTGAAGTGATTAATGTACACTTCCTAATGTCTTCAAAGCTTCTTCTGAAAGTGCTGCCACAGTTCTGTTTTCGGTAGCTTCCTGTTTTGATAATGTTAAATATCTTCAAATATTCAGGCAGGTAGGGATGCAGTAATCATGTTAACAGCAATATGTCTGTAGTTAAATCTGTTTATAGCTGCATTCTTCAGGCTTCAATAACCCAGTTGCCTAGCAACAATAATTAGCCTTTATAATTTCAAACCTATGAGGAAACATTGTTTTATGTCACTGGAAGTGTAGAAACAATGCTGAGCACTTTTACTGGGACAGATAGAAACAGAGTTGTAAGCCTTTAATGAGCAGAAGCTGTGTTAAGTTTCTTGTATTGCTGAATCTGAAGAATGGAAGTTTTGTTGCTGATGGTGACAGTTTTTCCTTGTGTGAGACAGTTCATTCCTGTAGGCATTTCATTCCATGATGGTGATGGGTGGTAGGGAAACAGCTATGACAACACTACAGGGATAACTTAATTGGAAAGAAACTGAAAACAATTCTGTCCACTAGCTGGTTCAATTTTGTCTCTTTTTAAACCTGCCTGTGGTACTTTTACTCTCTAGCTAGGATACATCATGTTCAATTTCTAGGTTGAAGTCTTAACCCAGGGCAAGTGGTATGACATTGTAGGATTGGCATCTCCATGTAATAAGATACCTCTTGTCCTCTATACAGTTGTGTCACTTATGTTTTTGTGAAGTCATACTGTTTGTTCCAATTATGCTTGTTTGCTAGCGCACTCTAATTTGTGCTAACCTTTCCATTATTTTTGGAGACAGGAATGGTTGTAGAAATGCTGCTCATATGCTTTTATATTCTGTTTTCTTCAGGATTTGTATATAATGTCACACCGTACATGGAATACCATCCAGGTGGTGAGGATGAGCTAATGAAAGCAGCAGGAACTGATGGTACAGATCTCTTTGATCAGGTGAGAACAACTGGCAGCAAATGACACTTGATCACTGTACTTGGAAAAATGCGTGTTTTGCAATTTTTTTTAGGGCATTTCAGTGGAAATGGTGACTTGAACTTGTTCAGTCCTATGGAAAGGCAGCAGGTCACTGCTCAAAATAACACATGTGCTGGAAGAGATGTAGTTTAAACATTGTATCAAGAGACACTAAGGAAAATGTCACTTTATGTTGTTAGAATTATACTTCAATTAGACCTCTTTTTTTAGCAGAAATAGCAATAAAGCTGGCAACAGTTTGAGATGCCACCTTCTTAATAAATTGCTGCAATGACTGCTGTTGTTGGGGAGACCTATTTTTCTAAGAGCTTTCACTTTTTGAAAAAAGCTTGTAGAATTCTTCGTCTATTTACTTGGCAGCTTCATTATCAGAAAAAAATGCTGGAGCTTCTATTAACTTTAACTGGTGAACAAATCACAAGATGACAGTTGGTCTCTTATTTCTTTACTATTTCTTTAAATGCTTTGAAAATACTTAGAAAATAAAGGTTCTGCAGCATGGGTGTGCTTTCTGCAAGGAATTACAAACTCGGTGCTGTAAAATGTGGTTTACTGAGTTGGTATTTTTTAGAAACAGACATTCTGTGTGTCTCCATTACTCACTAGGTTTATTTGAGAAACTGGGAAAGAGCAGAAAAGAAATATCCTCTGTTTCTGAAAGGAAATATGTTACCTCTTTATATGTCATGCATCAGAGTGTGTTATGCCTTCATTTACAAAATGTTTTTAACATTATAAATAAAGGTGGATAATGTTTTAGCTTTGTTGAGTTTATTCTCAGTTAATCCTTCCACAAATGAAGTGTTGGTTTTGGGCATAATTCTTTAATTTCAAGAAATTTGTTGTATCAAGTATCCAGTATCAAGTTGTGGCTTGGAATTATGTTGCTGGGTAACTATATCATGTCCTTGAAAACTGAAGTCTTGACATCAGGAGTATTTGGGGAAGCCCCTGTAGTTAAGTTCAGATATATGCTTGCAACTTTCTAGTTTTTTGTCATGGGAACAGAAGCAGGTTTAGATCCTGAAAATATGCTTTTCACTTTTATTGCTTCTGGCTTATGACTTTCCTGTTACTGGAGGTGTTTTCTCCTCTGCTTTAGCATTCTGTGTCTGTCAGATAGTGGTCTTTTTTAAGAGCTTGGTAGTTTGCTTGTGTTCCCCAAATTTCTGGAAAAATTAACTGTTATTCATAATCCTTCATTTCTTTCTGTTAGCTGTGTATGAGGAAAC
Source organism: Leptocoma aspasia (assembly GCA_013399835.1). Taxonomy (NCBI): domain Eukaryota; kingdom Metazoa; phylum Chordata; class Aves; order Passeriformes; family Nectariniidae; genus Leptocoma; species Leptocoma aspasia. The sequence goes on from VXAX01007979.1 coordinate 513,494, forward strand.
TACAACTTGTTGATGGAATTCTTTATCTCATCTCCTTAGCTAGTCCAGTTTAAAGTTTTTATTTTTAAATATAGATACCATTCAAATTTGTCATGCAACACTTTGTTTCCTTTTCTCTTCTTGTGATGTTATCCTGGATGCCCTATCAGAATTCGCTTTTCTGCCATCCATTTCCTCTACAAGTTCTCCAGTTCTGGTCTGTAAAGCTGCTGCTTTTTCTTCACCTTATTTTACTTTCTAAAATAGGGAATTTCCAAATGATAGTAAGACAGAAGCAAACAGAAATACACCAGCTTGGTAGGAGGTATTTGTTTGTCTTAACTATTATTCTTTGCTTGTTTCTTTCGTCCCTTTTCCCTTCACTTGTCTAAACAAGACTAATAAACATTGTGGTAATGACAAGGTCTTTGTTCTGTTAGTTGTGTAGCATGCATCATAAAAATGCTGTTCTGAAATACATTCTGTAGCTCAAGGTTATGATGTTGAGAGATTGCAAAAAATAAATGAGTAAATTAAACTATTGTTACTTTTTTCATAATCCTATTATTTCACTTAATGCCATGATATCTGTAATAGAAATAAAAATAAGTTCTGACTGATGTAATAGTGACTTCTAATGTGTTTAAAAAATAATCTGCTAAATGAATTATATTAGTCAATGTACAAAAATGAACTTTTCTATTTCAGTGCGTAGTAAGAATTCCATACAACATAGTGAGAATTCCAAATTTTATGAAAAAGTATTCTGTTAATGTAGGTTCATCGTTGGGTCAATTATGAATCAATGCTGAAGGAATGTCTTGTTGGGAGAATGGCTGTCAAGCCTATTGCTGCTCCAAAAGGTGAGTTGTTTTAAGAATGAAATATTGTCTAATATACTTTATTCCAAAATTATCTGGAAATTATGAGAAATCCTAAATCACCTCATATTTATGAGGAGAGTCTCTACTCTTGCATAGGGTTGAAGGCTTTTGCATATATTAATTTTTTTACCCCAGTTACCAGAAGATGAAATTGTTGTATAGTTGAAGACTTTTAGTAATGTACTGCAATGTTTCTTCTTTTGTTTTTAGTCATTAGAAAACAGCTGTGCATGTGTATTATATGTCTGTGTATATGGAAAAGAGTTTTTACTGCCCTGCCATCCCTCTTTTTTTTCCTTCTGATCCTAGAGAGAAAATGGTCATAGGCAGCTATCATATTGAAATAAGTCAGTATTTTCAATCTGGTGATTTCAGCACCTTACATACATCTGGGAAGTTGCATATGTATTGAGATATTTGAATACACTTCAGGGCATTTAGTCTTTCCAGAAGACTTTATTGGGTCATTTAGTTTGAATTTACCTTGAGAAAATTTTGCTGATGCAACAGACTCCTCTGAGCCAGGAGAGCAAACAATGTAGTATAGTCTTAGAATGCAGGTGATGGTTTCCAGAAACTTTAATCTTCAGTCTGTTTTTCGGTTTGTAGGCCACAGCCAAAATTTCCTATACCTGGGAAGCAGACACTGTTACTCAGTATTGACCCTTAGCAAAACTGCAGTGAAAACACAACAGGATTAATGATTACAACTATTCTTCTCTCATTCTGTGGCATGCTTTAATTCACAATTTCAGCTATCTTGTAGCTCTTCAGCTCCTGAAGAAGTGCACTGTGTGCCTGCTTAATGCTCAGATAACATAGTCTTAACAGTTAGGTTGAGTTTGGTCTTTTTGTGAAAGTGGAATAGTATTTTACACCTCCATGGTGCTAGGTAGCTAATTCCATTGTGGAACTTCTAAGGTAGATGCAAAGTATGGAGAAACTTCAGTAGCATAACTGCCTCACTGAGTTGAGGCATTACAGAGACATTACTGCTACTTCGTCAACTGAGTTAGAAATTTAAAAGTAAACATGAATTTTGTTGATTTTATTAATCTAACTTTTCTGAAACTGGAAGGAATTCTTGTGACAGCCAAGTCAGTAAAACATAAACACATCTTCACTCCTGCTGGCTCTGGAAGTCCATTTTCTGCTGTTCCCTTTTTCTGCCTTGTTTGTTACTAGGACTGTCCATTTTGCTGTAGTAAAATTTGCAGAATAAAGGTTGTCAGCTATATAAAACCAGTTCTGTTGCCTGTATCACTTTTAGCCGTTTCAGGCTTGAAAAGTGGTAATTTTGTTAATAAAGAACCAAACTGGTAACAGAACTACAGAGTCATTTAGGTTGGAGAAGAACCTCCAAGATTGAGTCAGTTTTTTGAACAGCCACCACCTTGTCAACTAGACCATGGACTAAGTGCCATGTCCACTTATTTCTTGAACACTTCCAGGGATGGTGACTCCACCACCTCCCTGGGCAGCCTGATACAATACTTGACAGCCCTTTCAGGGAAGTTCTTCCTGATTTCCAACCAGAACCTCCCTATGCGCAGCCAAGAGGTCGACCTCCACCTGGCTACACCCTCCTTTCAGGGAGTTGTAGAGAGCAGTAAGGTCCCCCTCAGCTTTCTCTTCTCCAGGCTAAACAACCCCAGCTCCCTCAGCCATTCCTCACAGGATTTACCCTCTAGACTGTTCACCAGCTTTCTGGCCCTTCTCTGGAACACTCCAGCACTGTATTTGCTGAATTCCTTCTCTGTAATATTCTCAAGGTTTACTTTGATGCCTGGAAGGTTATGTATCCTCCTCCTTTGAATTATCAAAAAGCGATAGACTTACTTCACTGTTAGCCAGCAGTAATTCTAGTCTTCTATCCTTCCAGAAGACCATATTCTGCAAAGCTTGCACTTCAGAAGAGAGGAATAAATTACCAAGTTAAGGTGCATGTTTTTGAATAGAGAATTAAATGGGCCCCGTAAGTGTAGAGGGAAGACAACTTCAAATTATGGATTTCGTTGCTTTCTTTTTGTGACAGAGAGTGAGTGTTCAGCAGTAGGACAAAGATTGGTATTTGCTGTTTGATGCAATCTCAGTACAGAGCAAGGAGGGCAGATGTAGGTTTGTTGTGGTGGTTTCTTGGGAGATGGTACAATGATTTGCTTACTGAGCTGCTTAAGGAAGCTGAAGTTTGTCCTTGCACACTTTAGGTTAGGGTTTTTTTGAGGAAGAACAGTCTTTCAAAAATGCTGGTAATAGTTAAAAAAGACAAAAAGTTTTGTCAACTTGTATTTTGAGAATGCTGCTTTGTGTGGTGGCAGTGACTAATAGGAAATTCTGAAGTGTCCCTTCTGTAGTGTTACAGTGGATCTTTGCACAGAAACATAGAGTGTTTGTATGTCCTGAGAAGGCCAGTGCAATACCCATGTATGTAAGAGTTGATTTCAGAATCTTCCTCAGCAAACCTGTTAGAGCATGAAACTGCTTGCTGTCCCTTCAGGATGCTGAGCTGTAAACATTAGCACAGTCTGAAATATTTTAATACTGCTGATGTTTCCAGAGACACTTGTTAGTGTGTAGCAACATAGTCCCTATGTTACTTTAGTGGTTACTTGGGAGTCAGAATGCATGTTGTATTATTGTTAATTCAACGAGATTAGACTGAGAGCAGTGATGTCATCCAAGGAAAAGAGATAGGGCTCTGCCTTCGATATATCTCACGTCATCCTTAAAATTGCAGTGCTGATTTCTGTGCAGTGTGTTAAAATGTAGTGAAATGAGGATAGGGTTCTAAATACAAAAAATTGCCTTTCATTAGAAAGAAGTTTTTGTGAACAACTTGCCCATCCTGGCAGAAACCATAAAGTGGTGTATAGCAGAATATGCAGGCAAATGTCACCTCAACCAAAAATTTATGGAGTATTTTCTTTTTACCTTAAAATGGCACAACATGAAAGCCTCTTATGAAGGTTGTTCTTGAAGAGCTCTCAGGTAATTTTGGAATACCATATGGTATTACTGTGGCTTTACTCTAGGAGCCTTTCTTAACTTCTCTCTAGCATTTTTTCTGTAACACTGGCTGGTGTGACGCAGAGCACTGGGAAGGATATGGAAGAACAGGGAAGAAACATTCCCGTTTTGGTTTTCATAAAAGGGAGCAGGAAGAACAGATTTGTTTATCCTACTTCCCAAACTTGGCTCCCATAAAAGAGAATATCAATTGGGCCTTTCATATGAGGACATTCTGAGGTGTGCACTGTAGAGAAGGGCAGAAAGGGGCCCAGGTATATTCAGAGGTCTAGTTTTCCCACAGATATACTGTGAACAGGAGAACATGTGGCTGAGAGGTGCAGTGTCTTTCCCATCAAGTTGAACACCTTATAAATGAATTGATGCTATGTAATTCACCTGCTTGGTCTTTCTTTTTTTTTATTTTCTGCTAGAGTCTGTTGGTTTGGAATAGTTGTAGCGTACTGTAGAATAAATGAAAAACTCAGATAATAACTTGAAAATAAAATAATTTGGCAGAGGGAGCTTATAGAAAAATTTCCTTTTACCTATGTTCCTGCCAAGAATTGGGTTCAGATTTCTAAGGATTGGGTTGGTCAGATTTGCAGTCCACTATGTGATGTTTTGAGACAGGTGTCATTGAAATTCTTAAAAAATTCAGTGAGCTTCTTAGCTATGGAGTTTATAATTGCACAAGATAATCTGTGATGGTTTTTTTTGAAGTGTCGGAGTTGCTGCATTTCCTATCCTTTAGAGCTATGAAACTTTTGGCGCTTGTAATGTACCAGTTTTTTAATTAGGCATAATCTTTTGGAATGGTAATGAGTGCTGCATTTATTTGTAGCTTCTTGATGTCTGAAGCATCCTGGTCATACTGTTAAGCCTTTTGGAAGGTTTATTTGGAGATCCTTCCTTTGGCTAATTTAGCATGATGTGGGCAAGTACTGTAACTTTTTACTGTTGTGCTTGTTTTTTTATTAATGCTTGCAGAGATTTCTTCTGCTGTGTCTGAAGACAAGAAACAGCTTAATGGTAAGTTCTCACCTGGAGTGAAGTTGGGAGTGAATCTCAAACTTCAGTGAATATCATTGAATGAGCAATATTTATCCACACTTCTCTCTCTTTGCGTTTGAATCCAGTAGTGAGGCTGTAGTGATCTGTGGAAATTTCAAAAGGCAAAATCCTAAGCAAGTATTGTGAACTCTGTGTTTGAAAGTATTATAAGACTGCAGTACAGTAGTGTAGACAAGGGAGGTATGACATGGAGAAGCAAGGTCAGCTAGTCTGTGAAATGCCAGGAAGATTTTCTGCCCAAGTCTTTTCTATCCAGTCAGATCTTCCACTTGTTTTGCTGGATCTTTTTTTTTTTTCCTTTCAAAGTGCAAGATTTTGCATTTCCTTCTGAGCTTTATGAAGTTTTTGTCAGCCCATTTCTCCAGTCTCTCTGCACCCCTTAATAACCTTAACCTTTCATGTTTTGCCTGTTTGCATGATTTGTTATTGCTCTGACAGGGAGAGTGTAGTCACTGTAGGTTGCCAGTGACGGTGTGACACAATGTCAGCATTCCCTGTTCCCTAGGGAGTGCTAACTGTAACTAGCCTCCAGCTGAACTTGGTATGATCACACCTTTTGTGACTGGCAGTTCTACTCATTTTCTGTCTGTGATGCAATCCACCTACCAAACCCAGCTCTTTCCAATGTGGCTATGAAGATGGCATGAGAACCTTTATCACTAGCCTTGCTGTCCCATGGGATTGTGTAAAATAGTCCCGTGATGTGCAGGGCTGTAATTCTGCTGTTCATCTGGTCACATTAAACTCTTCGTTTCATGCCTGCCATCAGCCTTTGGCTTCACCTACAGCTTTTCTTTATTTGTGATCACTATGACTAATAGAGCACTTTGCTTAATTGGTTCCCTGATCATCTGAATCATTGTCTTTTTATTGCAGTGTGAATCACTGTTTTCATGTAGCATCTTACAGTATTTCAAAATAATTCATAAATAACTTAGCTTGCTAGAATGTTCTGTTTTATTGTGGCTGTTCATATATTTTTCTGGACCTGCAAAAGCAAATAAGAGTATGTTTGACCATGGATTCCTGTTATCTCTGGAGACCAAGCAATTCATATGATGTGTGCCCTCAAGAAAGGCTTAGCTTTTGTGAAGGCTTTTATCATTAGGTGATTGGTTTTCTTTTGCAGTGATCTGACTGCTCTGACATTTAGCTTCCTTGGCAGCTGCAGATGGTGTGTACTTAGGAGTAATTAAGGATCAAAGAATGAGTAATTCGGCTGAGTTTTAATTGCTTTGGGTTAATTCTGGATGATCAAATAGTTTCGACAGATTGGATTAGACCAGAGTGGCTCTTTTTGTTTTTATCTACTTACCACGTGGTGGAGCCACTCATTTACGTGTTTAAGTTTATAGTCATACTGGAAAGCTTACTGGCATTTAGAAGATAATAATCTGGGTAACTGAGAATTCATGTGCTAATTATTTTATGCATAGCCATTTCAGGTTTGCAAGATTTGCCTTTGGAATGGGCTTGAAACCAGCACTTAACCAGCTGTTCAGTCTGCAGCTTCCTCCATCATCATTCTGTTTAGCTGCTTTATGTTAAAACTGATGGAGGATTGCAGTTGCTTTTATCTATCTCTGTCCTCAAGTTTTTGCCAAATATGTTGAATTTCTATTATGCCAGAGATCAGTACAACTGACATTTTGAAAGACTGACCAACTGTTGCTTCCCAGCAAAGGCTGTTTCAGACTGTTTCATGCAGTTAAATAGTTAAAGTGAGTATCTGAATTCTGTGAAAATTCCTGGCAAAGTGCTGTGTAGAAAGATTAGGGCTGCTATTGTTGCTTAATTGACGTGAAATTTTACTTGTGAATTACATTAGATCAGACATCTCAAACTGAATTTATTCATCTGAATTGTATGAAAAATAGTTCTGCTAAAGGAAAGTCATTCAGATAACCTTTTTATCTTTTTGTGCTTCACTATCACAAAGTGTATAAGCACGAGCTAATAACAGATGAAACTGAGTACAACACAGGTACTGTGGTCTATGGAACCCTGAAGTATGAAGTTCTGAAGTAGACCTCCATGTTCTAGAACCTTGCTGTCCAAGAGAAAGTGCTGAATAAAAACTAAATACAAAATGTATATAGTCTGGCTACCTGTGGGAATAAACCCACCAAATATTGTTTGAGAACACTTAGAACATTCAGTTAAAAAAAACCAAATCACAAACCCCATACCTGAGTATTATTTATATTAATCAAGCATCCCAGTAAATAGTTTAAAGACTCTCTGCTCTTTGCAGGTGTGCTTCCTGAGAAGAAAGTACTGACTTCTTCTGCTAAAGATTTAAGTCCAAGGTAAGCCTTTGTCTGTCATTGTCTGTTGAACATTCTATTTAAGAATTCTGTGCAATTCTTAGTAAATACAAGGCAAGTTCTTCCATGGGTAGCTCTTGAAATTTCAGTTAAATGAGTGTATGTCATTATCATCCTTGTATAAGTAGGAAAGTTGAAGTTCAGGTTTAAAACAACTTGCCAGAGGTCATATGGGCAGATGATGGTTCTTTGCTTGTTCTGTTGATTCCTAAATCTTGTGCTGCCTTGATTGTATACAAATGTATGGCTTATATTTGCAGGCACCTCAGCTTTGTTTCTTGAGAAAACTCATGGAAAGTGATTTCAATTGGACTGATTACTTTCTTGACTTTAACTAATTTGTCCGTGAACAATTGCCTTGCCTTGAAAAAGGGCATCATTTCAAGCTGGAATATATTAAGATGTGATAGCTGCATTCAAATTTCTACAGTGTGTAAAGCAAAGCAGGCCCTAAAAGCTCACTGTGATATGCCTCCTGTTGTCACTGAGCTGTCATTTTACTCCGTGATGCCTTTGGTCTTCAAGGTCCAGTTTCTCTATTGGCATCAAAATGCCCTGGGAATGTGTTCTCTGGGCTAGTTACATGCTGTGATAAAATACTGTGGTTTGTAAACAATTGGAATGAGGTTTATTTTCTGAAATGCTCTCCAAACCTTGTTGCCTTTCTTCCCATGTGTGTCTGGCATATTCTGGCATGTGACTGGAAGGTGTGCAGCCTAAAACGTGTTGGCTGTCAGGAGTGTTTTCTCCTCCCTTTGGTCCTGTTTTTCTGGTCCAGGAGTAGATGGAAATTACTTCCTGGCAAGTGTAAGGCCATGCAAATAATTAGCATTTGAAGGGGGTTTTTTGTTGGTTTTTTTTTTCACCCTGGATTTATTACAAGGTTTGGACTTGGGAACATAGGAAGGAATGCAAAAGCTTGATTTGTGGAGGGGAAGGGAACTGTGGTTTTGTGGTATATACATCAAATCTTTTACTCTTGGAAGCCACCTTGCCTATTTAATGCTTTTGTCTGGACTCAAGATTTTAATCATCCATAAGCAGGGTTCATATACTACAAAGAGAATGCATGTGCTATTTAGGTAAAACTAATGCCATACAATTTTAACTACAGTGTACTGACTATGAGAATACATAATTAGATATTTTAGTAGTTTTGTCAAAATTACTGACTTTGAACTTAGTCTTCAAAAGTAGTAAGTAATATGTTTAGCTTGTAAATTTGTTAAACAAGCTCTGTTTGAAGGCTTGGGGTTAAATATGTTTTGATATGCTCAAAGAAAGTATATTTTTTTCTTTGTTGCATTTTTTGTTTTACAGTTATGACTGGTTCCAAACAGATAGTTTGATCACAGTTGTCATATATACTAAGCAGAAGGTAAGTATATTTCATGAAGGAAGAATTACAAGATCCAGTTGTGATCTAGCTTGAATTCTGGGAGAACTTTATGAAAATTAAAGTTGGTTTTTTTTCCCCTTGGCTATGAAAGGACATGAATGCAGAGTTGGTGATAGTTGACTGTCAAGACAAACAATTAAGGGGAGAAATCATCATGGATGACCACTCATATCTTGTAGAAGTTGGTAGGTACTGTAATTTGCAGTTGAAAGTACTGAATTTTCATTCTACTATATTAAAACCTGCTCATCAGACCATAAGCACATTTTACATGTACCAATTAATATTTTATTCCTCTTTTGTTAGAGATGGTTAAAGTGCCTTGATGTAAAGGAATTATGTTGGTTATCAACTCACATCTACTTTTTTTTTTAGTATGTACTAAATTTCTTACGTATGGACTAAAATGCAGTAAGAAATTGATTTTTCAAGTTGTGCAAAATTTTTCTTCAAGTGTGTTTTTTACAATTATTAAAAAGCCCTTATTCACAAGTGCAAGTGCAATAATTGCAGATTGTTAGCTTTGCATGAGCCATTTTTAAAAGTAATGTGAGAAATAATGCCTTCATGCATGAGGCTTGTAGAAGTCATGAGTCAAATTTCAAGGCCAAATAAACATGCATAACTTTTTAGGGTTATTAGTTCACTCAGTATTCCTAGACTTATGCTTTCTGTATATATGATGACTGGAATAGAATTTTCTTAATGCTTAACACAGAGTTTGTTTGTATTTTTTCCAGACTTGGATCATGCAGTTTCAGAAGATGTGGCTGGTAATTTCTATCTCTTGCAGCACTTCTGTATCTCTTCTAGGATAGTCCAGTCAGGAGCTGAACTTCCATGATCCTTGTGGGTCCCTTCCCACTCACGATATTCTATGATTCTGAGATCAGAATGTGGAATTTCAATTTATTTTTCTGACTCATCAGATACTTCACAGTTTTACTTACTACCAGGTCCTTACGCAGTCAATCAAGCCAAGCCATAACATTAAATATTTTTTCTTAATTGTAGCATTTGGGTCTGTGAAAGTAATAAGCTGCTGGTGGTCTGATCCCTCTGAGTATGACTAAATGCTAAAATAGCTAGAAGTTAGTTCTGTTGTGTATTTGTAAGCTGTTCTTTGCTTAGACTGGGTTTTCTTGGATTTAATTGTTAATACAAATGGCCTTTAAAAGAAAGTAGTAAGTAGTGGTAACTAACAAGTTCCAGTATGTGAGGACTCTGGGTTCATGAGCATTTTTTTGACCAGATGGTCTGTGAAGCTGTCCTGGTTCCACGATCTATTAAACAAATAATATGTATTAATTATGCATATCCAGTTAGTGCTCGTTTTAACTGTACTCTAAAACATTACAGAGATATAGCTGGAAATACCTTTAATTTGATGTTCTAATTTAAAGAATTAATTGCATGTGTCTTGAGAAATGAGTAATTGTTCTGAATTTCATTATAGTTTACATGTGAAATATTTTTTTGTACAAAGTGTAACTAAAAGTAACAATATGAAATCTTTTCTCTTTTAGTAAATATTGCTGAAAAAGTAGGGAAAGTAGAGATTATCTTAAATAAAAAGGATAACATTCATTGGAAAATGCTGGGACAGCCCTGGGAGGGTCATAATACTTTTATCAAACGCACAGACAGAGGTAAGCAATTTTATGGCCAGCTACCAGCTGTTTTAGGACTTCCTGGAGCTTGTTAGTTATATTTGTTTCTTTCCAGGATTTTCTTTTTCTGTTGTTGTATCTTAATTTCTTTCACAATTGTTGTCTGATCTTGAAAGCTGTTCAGGAATTTTCCTAGAAAGGGTTTGACTTGGAGGAGGGTTTTTTGTTTTGTTTTAGTTTCTTGGTTTGTTTTGTCCCACAGCGGAGTTGAAGGTGAACCTAATATTGGAAGGTGAACACTGCCTGAGTGTTGTTCCATCTCATGGTTACCTGTGTGCTTGATGACCTCTCTGTCCATATGAAAACCTCAGCAGACCTTGAGCAGAGAGTGCATGGACATGTGTCAATCATTATGGGAGTAACTGGAGTGAAGTATCAAAAACCTTTACTTCCATTTGTTACTGTAGATACAGTAACATGTCAGTGCTGTAAGGTTGTTTCAGTACGCTGCATCTTTGTAACTTGAGCTCAGATTAAATGAGGGACTTCAAGTAATGTGTAGGTATTAAAGCTTATTCAGAGGCAAGAAGCAGTAAATGTTATGTATGGATTAATTTTGTGGTAACGGAATAGCATGATCTTGTTGCAGCATGAAAGTATATTACAGTGATCTGTGTGGGTTTCTTTTTTTTCAGCTAAATTAAAAATTAAAAATTTCTGCATAACTACACTGTGTAGTATAACGACACTCCTGATGTTATTGCAGTCGCCTAGTTTCTCAAAAGCCCTCTTGGTCCTCTATCTAATAATGCTCAAAAATTGACTGTTGAGTTATAGTCTGCCTTATTACGTGTGAAAGCAAAGCTGTGCATTTTTAAGAGCAAATGAAATGTTGCTCACCATGTTGTACACCTCTTACTGGCCCTCAGTTATGCTATGTGGGCCTTTAAAGTTGAGAGACTACTGTTGTACAAAAAGGAAGACTGCATAGAAGCACATCTCTCTAGGTCCCTTTAGCTTGTGTGGAATGTAATTTTCCTTTCGAGAGTTTCAAAAACTGTTGAGTCATCCACTTTAAAATTAGATTTTTCTATATAATCCTCTGTATCTAAGGGGTTACAGCCTGATCTAAAGTGTTGTCCGCTGTCCGTTGCCCATTTTCTCCCTCCTTATCACTTTTTGTGATTATAGAAAACAGAAACAGAAGATAATCTGAAAGAACAAGAGATATAGAATAGAGTGGCTTTATAGATCCTTTGCAAATGAGGAAGATGAGGATAGCTAGATGCAATTGACAAAATACATATTGAGCATTAGTAACCAATGTTTTCTAGATAATGTTATCTTGTTACTTTTTTTTTGTAATTGATTTTATTCAATTTTTGTGTATTACTAGTTATTTTGGTAACTTACGCTTTCTAAGGTAAGTAATCATTTTACCTGAAATGATTCCAGTTTGGTGGCAAGGCTGTGAATAGTGAGTGCTTATGGGAGCACTGGTGTTTAATTCATTAGGTTTTCTTTTCTTTGAGTTTTTTAGTATTTCTGTGTGTATTGGCCAGATAAAACACTTCCATTGTATTCAGAGCACAGGAAGAAGGGTTGAAAACCATTCAAGATTGACACTTGAAAAGCTTATTTGATTTTATGTCTTTATTACTTTATGTCTTTATTACTTGTTGATATGACAGCATTCATGAATGAGTTTGTAAAGGATGGGTGTGTGACCACCACATGTGCAGAAGCATCTATACTTTATAAAGTTATTTAATGTTTATTTTTGAAGCAGACACGTCTAAATTCTACAAGAAAGTGATAAAGGGTCTTCTTCAGGAAAAACAACATAATGCAAAGATGGTACTGGAAGCTTATGGTAATTTTATTATATGAAGAAACAATTAACATAAGCCCCTACCTTTTTCTCCATAGGCTGGGAAAGTCATACTCCCGGATAAATTGCCTGTGTACTCTCAAATTCCTGCTGAGTTTATACTAACATTTTGGCCAGTGTATTTTAGTTAATTGGAAGGAATGAACAGAATTGTTCAATTTCCTCAAAGTTGAAGGGGATTTTTTTTTTCAAAATTACTGCAATTTCGTTTAACTGCACTGTGTCTTAGGATGGTCAGGAGATTCAGAAGAATGTTCAATACTGCTTCTACTCCTTAAGAAGGATTAAATGCTTAGTTTTCTGGAGAAATAATTATTTATAACCCACAGTATTGCACAGAAAACAGAATTCGGTATAATTAGATTGTCAGTGTAGGGGAGTTGGTGACATCACTTTTAGGTAGCTATTATGGAACTGGTCATTAAAAGTGTAAACAAAGGCTTATGGTCACAGGGCTGGCATCCTGTGAAATTTAAATGCAGTATAAAAAGTAAGATAGAGCTTTCTCATTAAAACAAAAAAACCCCAAAACAAGCCCCTAAAACCTGACCCCTCCCAACCAACCAAAATATTGTACAGCACAGTGATAGAATGCAGGTTTTCACATAGGTATTAAGACGTGATTTTCTTGTTGGTGCCTTTTCTAGGAAATAAGGTATGGAAGCCCACTCATGAGGGGGCATGCACATAAATGCAATAGCCATATGCAATTAAAAAATTTCATGTTAGTAGGGATGACTTGGGGGGGTGTGTGTGTGTTTTTTCCTATGGAGAATAAACTGCTTCTTCCTTCTGAAAATGATTCTGAACTTTTACTCAGATTCCTGTTTTGGAAAGTAACCTAATTGCTAAGTTCCGCTGTTTTAAAGAGTGCAACTATTGGCAGAACTTTAGCATTCTCAGTAAAGGAACAAGGTGTTGTTGCCTCTGAGGGCTGAAGTGGGATGCAATTTTGTTGTTTTGTGCAGTGGCTTTTGTAGAAGATCATATAGGTTTTTTTGTTGGAAGTACCAGAAAGGAGCAGAGTGCTGCTGCAGCACTTACTGTGTCTCAGCAAGAGTGACCAGGGAAAGTTTAAAAGGTGTTGATTCAGTGGGAACCTTATTTTTAGAGGGGAGAGAGGATGTCTGGGAAGAGCATGGCTGGCCTTTTTGGATAATATGAGATAGCTTGTGAAATGTAGTAATTAACTGAAGCATTTGAGGGTACTGATGATTTGATGGTCAGCAGTGAGGGTTCGTGGTTGTCTTAACTCCTAAGACTGGGCAGCTGCTGGAAGCAGTAGGCAGCCACCTTCCTTCAGCTGTGTGGTCTAATTTCCATTATGTTGGCAGTAGTAGTACTTGAGGCTACATAACCAAGCAACCTGAACAAAATAAGGATTAACTTTCAGCTGGTTGGTGGGCATATTTAGGTGGTAAATGCTTGCTGGGAATGGGGTGGGATTTCTCTACCTGAGATGGAAGAATAGTAGAGCTATTCATCTCTTTCCCAAGCCAACAGGCTAATGTTGCCACTGCAGCATCACTAGGATTATGACTAGTAACTAAGAAATAAGAATTGTCACTGTAGTTTTAACATTGAAGAAAAGCAAAAAAACATCAGTAAGGAAAAATTCTTAAACTCCCTTTCATGACAAGGAAGAGCACGCAGTATGCAGAAGGATGATACTCTCCAAAAGCTATTATTATCTGTACAGCAGCTTTGTTACTAAAACTGAGTTTGTATGCCTATAAATCAAGGTGCTGTAGTTTTTGATTCCAGCAAAGGTGGAAGCTGAGTTTAGAGAGTGATGTCTCTAGCCCATGATTGTATTGTTTTTTTGTGGCAAACCTTTGGTACTGAGGGGCTGAAGGGCTGCTTTTCCTAGATCAGGAGCTGCAGTGCTGACACTTGATGACTGCAAAATTTTTAATCAGACCTAACCTCCTCACTAACTATTTTGGTCACTTCGAAAAATTAGGATTTGCTGCTGGACACTGACATAGTGATCCAAAAATGAAAGAACACTACCTTTTGCTTCTGTATAGTAGCAAATCATACATCTTTGGCATGTGCCAGTAATGTGGCTTCGTGGGTTGACAAAACCAACTGTTAGGCTTCAGCTTGCTCCTAGGGACCAGCTCGTTTTGTTGAAAGGCTTTTCTGTTTTGACAATTATTTTTGCTTGTGGCCTCAGGTTTTACAGGAATGACTGATAATGAACTAATTTTAGTTTATGTAGCAATGACTACAGTCTAAACTAGAAGTTTACTTGGAAAGTTTTCAAAAGTTATATTGAATTAATCAGGACAAAAGTTCTGTGTGGCAATTAAAAAGAGGGAGATAAAGGTTATTTTTGAGGAAAAGGTTGGAATTAGTCAGATAGGAGAAGTGAAAAATTGTCAGGGAACAATGAATCAGTTGATGAATCAGTTTAACTTCTTTCTCCACTCCCAAATATGTGTAACAGTATTAGCTGATGAGTATTAAGGGTTACATTACCAACCTCACACATCCTTTTAAGCAATTCTTAAGTCTGCAGAATCGACAGCAATCTTGGCATATTTATTTGGCTACTATACTTTGCAATCTTATGATTTTTCAAAAGAAGGATAGATTTCCACAAACTTTCCATAATATTTATAAAGCTGGAGAGATGCTGATGTTTTGTTTTACTTCAAGATTGGTATGAAATGGAATTACTGACTTCCACTTTTTCAGGGCTTTAGGCATTCTTTTGATTCATCTGAAATGCTTGCTCATTCAAAATAAGGGATTTGTAGGATGTTAGATGAAAGATATGAGAAAATCTTAATAAAGAAATGTTTATTCCATATCAGAAGCTTTATGTCATGTTTCTTCAGGCATCTGTAGTGGATAACTCACTAGTAGCTATTTGAATAGTTTAAGAAAACCAGTGTATGCAGAAGAATGCCAATTGTAGACTGACTTAGTTGAAAGGGAGCTCTGGAAGTCATCTGATCTAACCTCCTGGTCAAAGCTGTTCAGTCAAGGTTTGAATAACTCCAAGGACAGATTCCCTCTGAGCAACTGCCTCAGTGTTTGACCAGACCATCCTCATGGTAATGCCTGGCTGGAATTTCCTTTGCATCTCATCCTGTTTCATGAGTAGCTCAGCTATTCATGCAAGCAACATGAGTATTTTTCAATAACATGAAAAAAAGGGGAAAACGTTACTTCACTGAAATTGCTCCAATGTAGAAAGTGTTGTTAGAAGGGTGTCATGCTCAAGTATTCTCATACATGAACCTGTCAGATTTTGAGAGGCTTTACGTAAAAATATCCATTGGAACTGGTCACAAATTCTAGATTGAAAGTGGCAAGTTACATGGTAGGATTATTGTAGGAAAGTGGCTTCTTCCCTCTGCCTTTTTTTTTTAGATTATCATTTGGCTTGTTTTGGATGTATGAGGTTTAGATAATGCTGCTCATCGGATTTTGTTGCTTGTTAGCCTCCTTTCCTCCTCCTTTCCTCCTCTATTTTTTAAAAAATTCTTTGCAGAACTTCTACTACGTAATAGCCCATGAAAGTTCCCTTGAGTTACAAACCTGTTTAGGCAGTGTGGTGTTGTGATCACACTGGTAGTCCAGGTTGGAGCTAAAATACTGCAGTGCTGCAACAAAGGTCTAGCTGAAAAATGCTCTTCTAAAGGTAGAGGAGGAAAAATTATTCATGATCATCATCTTTACTGTAGGCTCCTATAAGCTCCCTGGAGCTTTCTCTTCTCCAGGTTGAACAACCCCAACTCTCTGTGTATCTTCCTAAGAGAGGTACTGCAGCCCTCTGTTCATCTTTGTGGCCCTTTGCTGGACTTGCTCCAGCAGGTCCACATCCTTCTTATGTTGGGGACCCCAGAGGTGGACATGGTACCCGAGGTGAGGTCTCACAAGAACAGAACAGAGGTGCAGAATCACCTCCCTCAGCCTGCTGGTGGATAGTCTGCTGCTGAGGAGTGTGGTGTGGTACTGGCTTGTGTTTGATTTGCATTCCACCAGCTGGTTTTGGTCTGTGTACGTGTACCCATGCTGTACTTGTTTGGGGAGCTCAGTGCAGGTGCAATGTAGTACAAATGGTTCTGATAGTTTTTGGTGCTCTTGTGCTTATTCCCAGTCAATACCTCAGAGGCTCTTAAAATAGTGTTATAAATGAGTCCTTAGTCCAAAATTATAAAAGTTATTGTAAGCAATTATACAAGAAGCTTCTATTTGTTGTCTTTTTATTAGTATATAGTGAAATACACACATTTGTCTCTCTTATTGAAAGAGATATAATAACAGAATGACAGATTGAGACTTAACTAACAAGTAAAATATTTTTAGGACTGTTCTACAGAAAATGCAAGTTGGTTTCTAAGACAGAAGTTACCCATGACACCAAACTCTTCTGCCTAATGTTGCCTAAGGGAACACATCTCCGTGTTCCCACTGGACAACATGTTTACCTCAAACAAATTATTGCAGGTAAGAACAATTGAGGGTGTAGTAATGGATATATTTGCATAAATCCTTTTCATAGTGTTGGGAAAATGCCAGGTCCATGGCCACTAATTCCCTGATTGTTGTTAGCAAGTCTCTGCTTCCAGGATCACAATCAGTGCTTGATAATGAACTGACTGGATTAATATTAATGGAAAGCTAATTATTGAGATGGCTGGCATTTACTGGTGGACCTTACTGTCTCTGCTGTCAGCTCTCCCTTTAAAATGCCAAAGCAGTGCTGTTCATCTTTGAAGTGTGGGAAGCTTATTGTATATGTCTTATATATCATTAGTCAGTTCCTTTTAGTTTGCAGCTTTTTTGAAATGAGGAGGGTACTGTTGCAATTTTTTTTTCTTCTGGGGGATTTATAGTAGTCATGGTAACACTGCTTTACACTCCAGTTGTGCAATATTAACAATAATGTGAGGTTATGAGAGGAATGTGTCTTGAAAAGCGCATGTGCTTTTCTTCAATGTGCTATTCTTCAAAATTTTGTAAAAGCTTAGAAAACAGAAGGTCAAAGAAATAGCCAATATACTATTTTAAAGGGTATTTCTTAAAATTTGTGTATTAATAGTTATACTGGTCACTGTACTTGGATTGCAGTATACATGGTAGAGACTTCTCAGAAGAATTTTTAAACATCCATTAATTGAGAACTGTTTTGACCTCCTCCTCCTCCCTTCCTAATTCTTCACTAGTGTCCAGCTCTTGAGATCCTACTATCATTATACAATAGCTTTTGAAATGATACTGCAAGAAAATATAATTGTGCAGTATTAAAAATCTGCTGTTTAAATTTAGAATAAATCAAGCTGTGATACTTGAAAATTAATGAAAATGTTTAGATTTTCATATTCTTTGGGGATGACTCAAGATCTTTTCATCCTGAATTGCTGTCCTGAATTGCTAAGTAGCATGGAAATAACATACTCAAGTTTTTAATTGGAAGTAGAAGGCTTCCAATTCTGTAATAAAAACTGGTGCAGTGGAAAGTAATAACTTCCATAAAAGCTTGGGATTGTTTTATTTTTATGGTATATACAGGTTATTTATTTACTCTTTGCTTATGTTGGTATTTGTTTGTAGTATCTGGATGTAGAGTACTTTTCATATTATTTGAGCTATATTTCTGTCTACTCTCTAGGGACAGAGGTAGTAAAACCATACACACCTGTGTTGCCTTCCTTGCCACTGGATTTCCAAGAACCACCTCTCCATGATGGTGTCCATATATATTTAATGATTAAAATTTATTCCCATGGACTGTTCACACAGGCGCTTGACCACCTACAAATTGGTAAATATATGTTTGGTTTTGCAACAATTTTTAAAGATTCACTGTCTGAATATTGTGATGTTCTTATTGTTTACCTACTTAATCAGGACTTACTTAAAACTTCTTTTAAACCTTATTCTCCATTCCCTGAGTGTAAAGGCTTGTCCTCACTGTAACTAGGAGTTGTCCATTACAGAAAGTTCTCTCCTGAGTGATGTATGTAAACTGTATCACACATCATGGTTGATGGCTATGGTGTCATGTGCTCTGAGAACAACTTCTTGTACTTTTGCATTAAGAAAGTAGGTCTCTTTTATGGGACTAATAATGCACTTCCTTTTTCCATTTCAGATGCAGAGGTAGATTTTTAACACTGACTTTTCAAATGTTTTTGTACTCATATTGTGTAAAATCCATTAAGACAAAACATTTTATTTGTTTTATTTATTTGTAATTATTTATTTATTTGTAAACATCTCTTTAACAAGAATGATCCTTACGTGAAGTGTATAGTACCTTTCTGAAAGAAACCTTAATATTACAAAGATGAAGGCAATATGAAACAGCCTTTAAAAAATCAGAATGCTAAGTAGCTTGTTTTCATCAAATTAATGTTTACTTTTAAATTTTTTAAATAAAGGAGACTATATTTCTGTCAGCAATCCTGAAGGCAACTTCAAGAAGTCACAAGTTCAAACTTTGGAAGATCTCCTTTTATTGGCAGGAGGCACAGGTTTCACACCAATGGTTAAGCTGCTGAATTTTGCTCTGACTGAAGTTAACTGTCTCAGGTATGTGGACTTCTTGACACACAAGCTTCAGTGTTAATAAAACAATTAACAAAATAAAATGGTATGAAAGCATTTTTCTTCAACTTACACCAAAAACTGGCATGCTTTAAGGAAGAGTTTGTTAGAAGCTGAGGCAACTTCCACTTATTTGGTTATTGGCTACCATCAATGTAATGGATTGATTTGCATTTTGAATTTTAGTTGTGTTAGAAATGAGCTCACTGAGTAGAAACTGAGGAGGTTTTTTTTTTTAATTAGCTTCACATTTGATTGTCTTTTTTTAGTATGGAAATATTACAAAGTAGATACTGGGTTTTGGACTGAGGAGGGCTGCAACTGTTTACTTGTGGCTTCTCTCTGATACATTAGAATAGTTAGTTAGTGGTTTTCACCTGCTAAGCAGCAGTAACACACTGTTCCCAGATGACTTCCAGTTTTCACAGAAGATTTGTGTGTCACTTGTATAAGTACAGCATTAAGTATATTCCAATTCATGAAAAGATGTGTATTGCATATTCATTCTGTACCCTGTTTGTAAAATCTGCAGAAGAAAGCATTACTTGTTCTTGTCCAAGGGGACAGGTTATGATGTCCTTCAGAACTGCAGAACTAGTACTTCTGCTTTTGAAACACAGATATTAATTGTACACTAATCTTCATACTAAAGCTACAAAGGATGACATAGACTGCAGAAGTTTGTTTCTAGAAAAACAAAAGCTAAATCCAGACACTATTATTGTATTGTTATATTTCAGCACTTACATATAATCCTGTTTTGTGAGCAGAGAGACTGTACTATTTGGCTCTTCCAAAATGTCCTGTATTGTCAGTAGCAGATAAAAAGTGGCTGACTGGCTTTGTGAATCCAAAGGATGAGTCTATCGTCTGGCAAAGTGCTTGGGAACACATTTTTAGCTCTTTTCAGCACAATTTCATATGGGAATTCAGTATTAGTTTAGGGTGCAGCAGCATCTGTTTCCTTACTAGTCAAAGTAAATGAATTTTTCCTTCTCGCTGTGGAGGCTGGTTAGGTGCTGGAGTGACTTGAAGTGAGACAGGTTCTAGTTATATGTAGACTCTTTAAGTCTGTTTTTCTGACTGTTCTAGAAAATTTGGTTCCTTGGCCTTATATTTGCTGTTTAACTCTCAGCTTATTTTTTGGGACAGTACTACCAGACAGTCGTTAATATATGTATGTTTATCTGTATGAGATACATGTGTTTATATATATATATGTATGTATATATGAGCAGTATAAATATGATTTGCATAGAATTATCTTACGTTGCAAAGGAACTAGCCATAAGCTTGGATTGCGTATGCTAGGCCACAAATTGCAGAAAGCTGAGAACTAATCTGTACAATGACAGACTTGTTGCCTGAGGGTGCCAAAGCAACCTCTGTCTGGAGTGCTGGGTGAATGCAGCTGAACCTCTGGGGCTACACTGTGAGCGCTGGAGAATCTTCAGCTTCCCAGCAGCATCTGCTGTAGTGTAGAAAATCCAGAAAACTGGATTTTCATTCTTACTGTCTAGACAAAGTCTGCCTATTATCTTGTAAGTCCATTTCTTGCCTACTGTAAATGGGCAAAACAATTTGTTCCCTTCATAGCTGCACTATCCTTTTGTGCATCAAGTCATGATGCTCTTCAGCCTTGTTTTCTCTCTTACAGGCCAAGCTGTATTTGGCCAGAGTATTAACTATAAAAGATTATTGGTCCTCTATGCTTCCTTTTTCAGATGAGGTTTTTTTGCTCCTTTTACTGGTTGTGTATAAGTGCAGTCAGATGGGTATGTTTCTTAAAGAAGACTGAAGCACAAAGGCACTAAACACTAGGTAGGGGGCTAATGCTCTTCTCAAGTATAGGATGCTTGTAATATATTCTTGATTCTCCTTGATCGTTGTATCTTTGTCTCCAGCTTTTCATTCCTAAATTACCGCTCAGTTCTCATATTCACTTTTAATATAGTATCCCACTTTCATTGTCATTCTTGTTTGGAAGGTAACTTTTTAACTTTCTATCTCCTTCCTCTGTGTTAAAATCCTTTAAGGATCTTCAACTCCTCTTTCTGAGCAGTCTTCCATAAGACCTTGCATACCAGTGTTTTTCGTTCATTAAAATCTACATCTCTTGAAGTAGTTTCTGGTATGTTAGATTCACTCTTTCCTTACAAAGGGCTGAAGAAGCTTATTTGTTGCCTAAATTTTTGTCATTTTTCTGTCAACCAGCTTTTCTTTACTGGTGAGGATCATATCTAAATTTCCACTTCCTCATTTTAGTTGTGTTTTCCCTTATTTCCAGCAAGACTGTGACCAGTTTATTCCAAGTTTGTAATTTTCTGTTCTTTATAGTGCTGAGTACTGAGCAGAACTGCAGCAGATATATTTGTCTACCCTGGGGAGTTACCAGTAAGGGTGTCTCAAAACATTATTCTCCAAATAACCAGTTTCTACTTTTGTGCCCAATGAACAAAAAGCATGGCTTTCCTTTACACTTTTTATTGACTTTCTCCCCACCTGAGTAACACGTGATGCAGTGGTGCACTGTGCCACCATTTAGAGCACTACTTCAGCGTAGTGGGCTTTATTTTCCATGTTTTCAGAGAAGTGGGCCCTGGGAAGCATGTAAAGATTCTGGCACATTATAGTTTCTGAATAAGATTTAAAGATGTAGCATAGCTGATTTGGGGCTGTTTTGTCTACCAGGCAAGTTTTCCAAAGCTTGTTCAGTGTGTCTTATTTTGACTTATAATGCGTCTGGAGAAAACAAAAAATATAAGTAAAAGGTTTCTGTATGATGCGTTAAGTTCTGATTCTTTAACAGAAACAATCTGTAGTTAATTTTAATTTCTGTTTTGTTTTGTTTTTTTAAGGACAGTGAAGCTGATCTTCTTCAATAAAACTGAGGATGACATACTGTGGAGAAACCAACTAGAGCAATTAGCTCTTAAAGATGAAAGGTAATTCAAAGTCTTATGGAAAACAACTTGTAACATCTCTGTGTACAAAACAAGTCTTGGAGCTTAGACTAAGCTGCACTAGACTGTGCAGCTTTGGCACAAGGACAGATTCTGATTCTGTAAGCTCTTAGCTAAGAATATAATGAGACGCAGGGAGTGGGAAGAGATCCATTGCTCACAGATGCATAGCAGAGGCTATGTTGTTATGTTCTGTAGGTCCCAGATGGAAACCTACAGAACATAACAACATAGCCTCTATGGAAAGACAGGAATTTGATTTACAGTGGTTAATAGATGGTTATTGGAGATGATATGTTAGATGAGATGATTTTTAAAACTGAGAAGCTTTTTGATGCAGAAGAAAATTTGCCTTAGCCTTAACAATAGAAAACACAGTTATGCAAAAAGGAGCACAGAAGAGAGAAGGAGAATGTACCCCAGGAGAAACATGATGAATTTAGAGAAGTCTAAAAATCTTTTTGGTGTCACTAGTTATGAGAATGTTTATGTAGAAATTCAAAGTTTAAATAGGCTCATTACTTTAATTTTTTCTTAATAATTGTTGCATATTGCCCTAAATTACTATGTAATTGCAGATTAAAATGCAAGTAATGCACAGGTAATGTCAACTTAATTCAGCAGGCCATAGTTCTTTCAGGAGACACAAGATTATCAAGTTACCCTTTAATTTCAGTTCCCTTGCTGTTACCACAAGATAAATTGTCACTGCTTAGATTTTATGTGATAAAAATGTTTTGTTTATGGTTGATTCTTAGCTGAATTCTTCCTCAGTAGAAACCTTTTGTTCCTTCACAACACTGAAGTGAAAAATCAATACTATTTCATACCCTAGTGATGTCTGGCACATTCAAAGCTTTGTAGTCTAGACACTGTGCAAATTTACAGTAAAAGCCTGTTCTCCCTTTCAATAGGAGCCTCAGATACAGAAGTGCTTGGTTTTTACTGAGTTACTATTCTGTTAGTGAGTTTTTGAAACCAGCATTCAGTAATGAGTATTTTCTCATTACTGAAATTGTACTGACTTGGCCAAGCATTCTTAACTCACTGGTTGGGTATTAAGCTACACCAACATTTGTGTATAAGTGACTAATGGAGCAGTAAAATCTGTGCTTAAGTATCTTAACTGGTGCCAGCTGGGGTTTTTTGTAAGGTGAAATAGCTGAAATTTTTAACATTGAAAAAGATGGTTAAATAAATATGGAAATTTGGATGTAATTTGACTGATTTGATCAGTAGGAATGACTAAATATCTGTGAGATCTGATACTGCAGTGGGGAGATGAGCAGAGCAATCATAGGAAACATCGGTGTCTTGGTCACTAGCATTTTGTGTAGCAGATTTCTACCAGAGGTAATATTTATGAAATGTTCTTCTGCTTACCAGGTTCGAGGTTCAATTCATTCTTTCACAACCATCAAAAGACTGGGTAGGTAAACAGGGGACGATTTCTCCTTCTCTTCTCTCTGAGTTTGTGAAAAGAAGCAGAAGAGACTCCAAAGTGCTTATCTGTATCTGTGGTCCTGCACCTTTTACAGAACAAGGAGTACAGTGAGTATTTTAAATAGTGAACTGGAAAGTGAGAAATTTTGTAAAATTTGATCACCTAATCACCTGTAGTGTTTCTGATTTAGTAGTCTTTAAAAACGGCCTTAGGTGTCTGCTTTGTAAGAAAACTTTCAAAATTAAAACAAACAAAAAAGGAATTAAAAAAAACCACCTTGCATGATACTTGAGGAATATATTTATATTTATGTGTAGCTAAGTAAGTATCAGCAATGTGTAAGTTTTATGAGTTCTAGTAGGTTGTCCAGAACTTTCTAAAAGCAACTCTTTAACAGTGATCTTTTTTCCCAGGTTTTAAATGCTGCTTTTAATTTGATGTTCATAGAAATGTTGTAACAATAGGAAATAAGCTTTCTTTGTTGGTGTTAGCTTGACAAATTAAGTTAGAGAAGTTCAAAGCAGTTGTTCTATCAAAAGCATTTTTCTCAATTATTTTTAAATTAATGCGTTTATTTGTGTCTGTACCTAGCATTTTCTTATCTTTATGCATGTTTTAAGATAAAATGTCCCTGAATTTCTCTTGCCCGGCTTCAAAATATTGAACCAATATGATGTCATTTGCATTTCTGCAGTCCTACTGAAGTCATCATGTATTGGCCAATAATTATGCTGCCTCTTGAGAAATGTGAGATAATTCAGATGATACCTGTATTTATTTTTAGAAATTATTTTCATTACCCAAAATGTTCATGTAGTAAATCTGAGCTCCTGGGCATTGATTATTTTCTAAATGTATTTGCAGAGGTAAAGCTGAATGTGCATGTCTGAATAAAAACTAAGAAGTGGTGCTGAAGTTATGCTTCATCTGTGTCTGTGGTGGGTTTTGAGTTTCAAATATTAATATTGCCAACTTGATTTCTGACTTTCAGATATCTGAAGGATCTTGGATACTCCCAAGAAGAGATACATGCTTTTACTGCATAAACCAATAGGAGGATATCAATGTTTCTTTGTATAATTCATTTTATGTATAATGTTATTTATTTATCTTCATGAATTTAAATAAGTGAGAAACAATTTTGTAAGACTTGAAATTTCACTCTTGGTACCAAACTGTTTCTTGGAAGAAGCGTATCTTTGAAAAGAAGTTTTATACTGTGTTTTATCTTCTTTTTGTAAATATTTTTGCTAATATTAAAATCATCCAGGGTATTAATTTATTGTAGAGGCAAGCAAAAAAGTGTAATATACATTATGTCAGGTGTTTCATGTTGTTGGTTCATGAGAATTCTTAAATTTATGACAAGCTCTGATTAAGATTTTGACTTGATAAAGCTTATTATTTCTTACTGTAAAAAGTCCAAAGAGCAATACTGTCTGAAATTAAATATTGCACTGTAACTCAGGTCATTGAAAAGTTTTCCTTTTCATCTGATGTCTCTATTTGACTTGCAAGTGATCCAGATACATTTCTGGCTTTGTAAACAAAGAAGAAAAGTACCTTTGGTAAAATATAAAATTTACATCAAATAATAAATAATAATTTTACATTACTTCATGTATTTCTGCAAAATTTTTTGTATTTTCAGTTAAGTGTTATAAAGAAAGGCTTCCACAATCTTAGCACTCCAGCTGAGACCTCAGAAACAGAGCCATGGAGTCTTGGTCTCCTACAAAACTTCCCATGTGACCACGTGACTGATGTCAGGCATCCCTTGCTATGACACAATCTGAAGATAAAAGCACAGATACCATGGTCAGGACCACAGAAAAGCCTAAAAATATTTGACAGGTTGCACTACTATTAAATGAAGTTATTTCCGTCAGTGTGGTTTTTTACACTCCATTATTAAAAATGAGTTATCATGAGGCAGTAATCTGCAGCCTAATAGTATTTTGGAGAAAAAGGCAATAGAGCAGCTACTCCCCTTCTAGATATTGTCATTAGTATATGTAGGAGTTGTTTTGTGTGACATCTAGTACTGTTTATGTCTTCTGTTGTGTTGAATGGATATTACTTCGTCCTAAGAAGCAAGACTTATAGTTATGGCATTAATACATTCAAGAAAAATATCTTAATATACCCTTTAAAAAGGCTAAAATTGCTATCTGACGGTGACTGGCCATGCTTAACTGAACTGTCATCTCTTCAGTGCCCCTCCTCAGTTTATTGGACTTGAAGTTAGAAAAAGATCTGGTTGTCAGTTGTTGCCCATAGGTCACAAGTTATTTCAGAAGACTGTAGTTGAGAGCAGTCATAATTTGGTATCTATAGTGCAGTTAAGTGGAGGGACACTTTTCAAAGTTCCAAAGTGAACTTTCTGCTGAGATAAGCAGAGTTGCTTGTTTTCCCCAGGACTGGCTCTCAAAACATTAGGCACTTTGAGGATTTTTCAGATGTAATTTAGGATTAATTGTCATACTTATAAAAGCCTCAGATATTCTTTGGAGTTTTGAATAGATCTGTTATTACTCGTAACAGATCTTTTTGTGAGTAGCTCAGCAACAAATGGTCATTTGACATTGCTTCAACTTGCTAGATATGATACAATTTGTTAAAAATGCCTGAAGTGTATCTTTGAAGTTTTACTTATATTGTTCTAATACTTGAAAGATTCATTGCAGGTCATAAATTTTATAATACATTCCTAAATTGATGGCCACCAGGCTGAGCATCTAAAAGCAAGTGGAAATGTTTTTTGAAGGCAGCAATGCTCATGATCTGGCTGTTTGCATTAGGAATCATCTCAGCCTTAAGGCAGCTGTTAAAATGGAGCTGCTGGCAGTCGGGTTTTTTTCTTGTCATTAACCTTTATTGCTGGCAATGTCATCAAACAGGCACAAAATGTTTTGACTGAAAAGCAGCCCAGTGCAAAAGGACCTGGGGGTGCTGCTTGACAGTGGCTGAACATGAGCCAGCATGTCCCCAGGTGGCCAAGAAGGCCAATGGCATCCTGGCCTGTATCAGCAATAGTGTGGCCAGCAGGACCTGGCAGTGGTTGTCCCCCTGTACTCAGTACTGGAGTGGCTGCATCTTGAGTGCTGTGTCCAGTTCTGGGCCCCTTTACTACCAGGATGACATTGAGGTGCTGGAGCCAGTCTGAAAGAGGTTAACAAGGCTCGTGAAGGGTCTAGAGAGAGACTCACTCATGAAGAACAGCTGAGGAGGGAGCTGGGGTTGTTTGCCAGGAGAGGAGGCTCAGACATTCTCTCTCTACAAATGCCTGACAGGAGGCTGCAGCCAAGTAGGGGTTGGCCTCTTCTCCCAGGCAACCAGTGACAAGACAAGAGGGCATAATCTCAAACTGCACCAGAGGAGGTTCTGGTTGGACATCAGGGAGAATTTCTTCAAGGACTGTCAGGCATTGGAATGGACTGCCCAGGGAAGTGATGGAGTCACCATCCAATAGAATGTTCGAGAGACAACTGGACGGCACTTACCACTCTTAGAGGTCTCTTCCAACCTAAATGATACTATGATTCCTGAAAGTTTTCTGTGTTTGTGTGTGAGCTGGAGTTGATAAGGTATATCACACAGCAAATTGTGTGACTTACAAAACAAGCAAGAGAAACAAAGTACTTAAAATGCTCAGTTGAGTGCTTCCAGTACATTTCTTCAATACAGTGTTCTGTGGTTAGATGAATATCAAAATGTTTTACACACAAAACAATTATCTCTGCTCATATAAGCACTACCCTACAGCTTTTTTTCTTCCTTTGTAGGATGGTATTGAAAGTACCATGACTGCTTTTGTCAAGTTGAGATAATTTCCCACTCTTCCATTCTTTGCATCATTACATGTTTAAAAGGGGCAAGGGGTGAAATGGAAAGGAAAAAACAATCATAAAAATGTTTTGAACACCTTACAGTTGAGTGTAGTTTTCTGTCTATGTGATCTCTCCAGAGCAGCATTTAGGTTGAAAATGAGTTGTCTAAAAATGAGCTGCCTGTGGCAGAGCTACGTTTCCAAGTTCTCTTTGTAATCACTAGAATTTGAATCAGCAGAGCCTGTGCAGGTCTTGAGAGTTGGTTCAGCTGTGCTGGATGTGGGATTAAGGGTGCCCAGGGCCATTTGAGATGTTCAGTGGCAAGCCAGACCTATCAACAGCATATTTTTTGTTTGTTTTTCTCTCCATTTATGCCTTTCAGACAATGTTTTCTATGTCTGGAGCCCAGTTTGATGCTTAAATCTGTCTCAATATCTAGGTCTTTGATGGCTAGTGATTTAAAGAAATAGTACTGTGAAAGCAGGTTTAGGTTTTTTGGTGGTTTTGTTTTTTAACTGTCTTCAGGTTTTTCCTGTATATATTTAATTAAAAAAATATATCTGCGCTCCTAAAGAATTAATACTTTTATGATTTTTCTCATCTTACTTTAAATAGTCCTATTAAAATAGCTATTTTCACACAAACAGCAGCAAGAATAAGCTTATTTCATTTTGTATTTTACAGATATTTAAATCTACTTGGAGAAGGGGTTATGTAATTTTCCTAGGCTAGTCTGGAGAAATTTGGATTGACAAAAACCCAAACTCTCTGTACCACAACCCTTTCAACTTCTTGAGCAGATATTGTAAATATTAAAGCTGCCAATCACTATGGGGAAAAAAAAAAATATTTTTACAGAGCTGTCCTGGCGTGTGTGATCAGTGGCTTAACACTCTAGTCAGAGTCCAAATTTACTTAGTTCTTGGCCAGAGTAAATATTCTGTGGTTGTCTCTCTATACAGTTCTATGAGTATGCAGTACAGATTCTCTTAGTTGACTACCTGCCTTTCATTCTTTGGTTTTCCTGTTGCTGGATAAATTTCATATTTTCTCAGCTGAAATTTCAGGGCAGGCCTGCGTGCTTAGTTCCCATGGAAACATATTACTGTCTTCACACAAACTGGACATGCTGAGTTGCTGTGGCAACACAGGTAAAAAATTCTAGTAGGTGTAGAAAAGTGTCAAGTCTGTGCTGGCTGCTAAGCCTGAGCAACTGGCATCTGCCAGGAGCTGCTGCTGGGTGCCCCAGAAGGGACTCTTAAACCTTGGTTTTGGTCTTAAACCTTAAAATGGCAGAATGTTCCTCCCAACTTGCATATCTTTCTGCATTTAACCATGAGAAATGCACTTGCCTTGTGTGTTTTGTAACTTCTCAAGGGATTTACCGATTCTGTTGTTGATGATTGGGCATGTAGGCGTCAAACAGGAATGTCTGGGTTTTGTCACCAACTTGCAAATGTTTCAAACTGAAATGTACCTGCTGGCAATCCTGTGTGTATTTGCATCTTCACGTAGAAAATGTGATCCTGTTGGAAATATTTTCTCCTATTTCAAATAAGGAATCAGTTTAAAATGCAGTGAGATGAGGAAAGGAAGATCCACTTATTGTGGATTTAAAAGAAAGTAAAACAAGAGGTTTGAATAAACTTGCAAAAGATACAAAGATATTTACATGGCAGAAGATGGAGGGATGGGACAGCACTTGAGATGATGTGATAGCGGAATAAGTGACTTCATGCTGGTCGAATTGTAGTCATACAAGACCAGCTTTTACCAATGTCTGTAAAGACAGGTATGTTAGTTAAAACACAGTATGATATGACCTTTCTACTCACTAAGTCAGAAATGGTGCCTGGCTCATTCCCAGTAAAGTGGAAAAAAGTTGCTAAACCAATTGACCAGCTCAGGATGGGAAGAAGGGGCTCATCTTGTTTCCCTTTTGGTCTTGTTGAGCTCTGCTTTGAAGTGTCTCCCTCTTGATGAAATTAAGGTCAGTGCAGAACACAAAGTAAAATTTTGAGCATCAGTTGCATACAAGATGAAGAGGAGACAAACCATTTTAGAGGAGTCATCTGCTTCAGTTAAGGTTGTGGAAACTACACCCTGAATGGTGTTCATGGAGAAGCCAGGGAGTCCTGCTCTGATGCATATTCCAGAATGGCTATATGGGAGATATGAGTGGCAGGTCAATGTCAGCTGCTTGGGAGGTGAAAGAAATTATGTCCAGCAAGGTTATAATTTAGGGGATTCTGCCCAAAATCTTTGTCTTGATCCGTTCATATGTCAGTGCTCTTAAGTGGTGAAAGGCCTTCACACGTGCTTTTAGACCAGGGGAAGGAGAGAGAAAGGAGGCTGTATACAATATAAGTGTGTTAAATTTTCTGGGGAAGACTTCTAAAAAATGAGTAACCCGAAGGTAGGTACCGAAATGCAGGGGCAGGAAAACCAGCTCCAGGAGGCACAAAGAGCAGCTGAGTGCCTCAGTGCTCACCAATGTGAGCAGTTGTCATGTCTGTCTTAAGGAAGAGCCGTCTCCTACCTCCACAGCAGGCTGAGCCACTGTTGAAAAGTGCATCCAGTGCCTCTGGTAGCTTGGACTGTTTGGAGCAGTGGAGTTTGCCTCTAAATAACACAGTTAGTGTGAGTTTTAAATAAAGTCGTCTTTACCTGCTGCCTCCCTGTAGCCCTTCAACAAGATGAATGAATAAAAGGAGAGTAGATTCTTTATGGCAGCATGTTTTTAGTCTAAAAAGGTGTTTAAACAACCATCTTAAATCCATCTATTGTGCCTTCAACATTCTACATTATTCCCCACAGGAAAAATAAATTCATTAACAGGAATTCAGTACACTAGTCATATGAACCTTGTTATTTTTTGATGCAGAAATTCCTATGCAATTATTTTTTGAATAAGGAAATCTTAAATAAAAAATTTCTGGATAAGTAGTACTTATATACAGAGATTCCTCTGCATATTTTGAAACCAGTGAAACAATTTTAATAATTCAATCTCTTCCCTACTGTTTTTTCACGTACTTTAGGAAACCTGCCAGCAAAGTTTACATGCTGAGTTACTGCTGTGTTCTCTTCTTAGGAAACAGTCAGGGACTTGACCAGCCCTCTCAAGCTGTCATCCTGGAACCAGGCAGCTTGGCATAGGCTGCTTTGTCTCTGTTCAGGCTCCCAGTGTGGGACATACTGGTACCACAGGACTGGTACTCCCCTGGCTTTGGGCTTTGTGAGCACAGTAAAGATGGACCCTGCCAAAATGTTTTTGCAAACCTTGCACCTCCCCATGCCTCTGCTGAAGAGAAGCAGAGGCTGAAGGGCTTGCCTTGCAGATGTTGGGGGCTGTGGACTGGTGCATCCTGGAGAACAATGTAGGGTGTTCCGTATACAGGGAGCCAGTTTGGAGAGCAGGAGTTCTGTGCACCGTAGGCCTGAGTGGATATTCAGTCACACGATTTTGGCTTTCCCCTAAGCAGAGTCAGCTCGTTCTTACATTTTTCTTGATTGATGATGCAAACAGCAACCAAGGCCTTATCATGTATTTTATTCATATTCAAATAAATCAATAAACCAGTTGTTTTAAATGTGAACCCATAAAGCTTTGGTTACCTTTTGAAGTCATCTCCTAGGCTCTTTATTTATATTTGAGACATAACCTCTCAAAAACTCCACTCAGGAGATCTTTAATCAGGTCTTTGCAATGTTCCTTGGTGTTCTGCAGAACCACAGATGGTCAGTGAACAAGGGCAAGGGAAGAAATTCTGTATTGATAATATACCGGATGTTTGGTGTATTATTTTTCAGACTTGTTGTTTATACATCAGTTTGTCCAGTGACATTAATCTCTAGCTTAGCTTGCCTTATCAGTGCTGTATTCTCAAAATATCTCTCTACCCTACTCCTTCCTATCTCTTCTCACTCTCCTCTGCTCCATGCTGCTCTCTTTCCTTTCCCCTTAAGCTGAGTAACTGAGGAACAGAATCAAGTTAAATTCAGATCAACCATCTCAAATTTCAGCTGGAAATCTCTCTGTTTCAGACACAAAACTGGTGTGCCCTCCTTTTTTTTTTTTTCTTATTTCAGTTTATCTAAGACAAGAAATAGCCTTTCCCAGAAAAACACATCTTGTTAATATTAAAAAACCTCAACACAGCCCTTTAGCATATGATGAGGACATAAGAACATAGTGTCTTGCATATATATGTAAGGGAGACATTTGCCAATCTCTCTTGATGAGGCCTTGAGCTAAGGTGTAACTTATCTTGGTTAGCATTTAACTCTGGGTAGCACTCCCTGACATGCTGTTAGTAAAATAAGAATAATTTAATAATAAAATATGCCAGTGTATCTATAGCTACAAAAAGAGCTTCTCCCAGCCCAACAAATAATTGCCTTGGAAAATAATTTCTAAAACATTCATAGCAAATAAAAGTCTGGCAAGAAAACTTGCAAGTAACAGCCAAACTTTTATGTAGTCTCTTTCTGATTATTGGTATGACTACTTCAAAATGACTACATAGAAAAATTGAGTGCAGCTCCTTTCCTTTTTCATCCTTTGCCAGAAGTCAAGAAAATGCATGAATCCTGTGCATAACTGCTTAGTTTTTTCAACTAGAAATTATAATTTTGTATATTCTCCAGGGCTGCAGAAAAAAAAATTAAATTTCTATACTGCAAGTTAAGGATGATTTAAAATAACTGCTTGAAATATGTTTTCATAAATTATTAACCTTTTATTGACTACTAGTAGTAAAGACACTGGTTTCAGCTCCCTCAGCCCATCAGTTGCTATTGAGAGAACTTACAGTGAACTCTACTTTGATATGCCAATATGTCCTCCAGCAAAATTGTGCAGCAGATTTAATGCTCCTGGTTTTGTCTGTGCTGCATCATAGAGGTTGATTTTGTGGTACCTTTGAACTGTAGTTGTTATACCAGAAGCCATAAACTGAGACCAATGGACAGCTTAGGCTGTGCTGGAACAGTTTAATCTATTAAAGAGCCAAACAATGTCTTACAGCAAGGCATTGAGATGTCCTGATCTGACACACAAGCTGAAAGCACCAAAACTTTTTTTCTTTCAGGCACCTGGCTTTGATTCTCTGTATTAGTTTCTCCAGTCCAACTCTGTTATGAAAACTGTCCTATACCATGAACGTGGAAAATGCATGTAACCTTGTCTCTCTGAATATGGCTGAGATCCCTTTGACAGTGTGAAATGTGGGCTTCTTGACAGTGGCAGGCATGTTTTTTTTCCATTTGCAAATGTGGCTATAGAGAGGTTCAGTCATCAGTGAATATCTGTGCTCCCCAAAAGATACATAGATATAGCAGAATAAGCAGGAGTTCCCTTGGATCTGAGGAATTGAGAAATAATTACCTAAACTGATTTCCTACCCCAGTCCTATAACAGCTGTATAGTTACCATAGCAATGAAAATGTTGCTATGAGAGCATAAGAGAGAAATTGGCTGGACTGATGGACCATGCCATGGGTTCATGCATTAGTTCAGATTCCAGTCACTGGGAATAAAGCCAACAGAACAATGTCACATTTAATAAAACAGGAAAATAACAAGACCACAGTATGTCTCAGGTGAATAAATTCTACAGAAAAAGACACAGGATACAATTTTTGTTTGTATTCCATGGACAGTTGTATTTATAATGACACGCAGCAGTTTGGCTGCGTCCAGCAGTCCAGAGAGCTTCCTAAGTGAAAGTGTTTTTGCTTTTATTTCCCCTTTCAAATAGACTGGTATCATGGCACTGTTTGCAAATAAATTTTATGTACTCAAGGGAGAATGAGTGTGAGGCAAATTCAGAATTTGTATCTTGTTAGGCTGTGTACAGTGAGACTCAAAGACAGTGGAATTTTACTCAGGAAATAAAATAAATAATAAAAAAAATTGTTATATACATTTTTAGTGCAGTGGAATCTCCTCTTGGTAAAGCTCTTAAATTCTAAGCATGGCAACAATGCTTGTGAAATGTGTATTGGGATGCTCACAACCTGAACACTTGAAAAAGGAGCTGACAGATCAAGACCCCGAGAAGTGGAGTTATCTGTAAGTGTCTCTTAATGTGTGCTGCTTGACAAGAGAGTAGGATAGATCCATCACTCAGGCACAGGGGTTACTTCTTTACTGCTAGACATTGGAGGTGACCCTGCAACTGCAGAAAGACCCCTCGTGTAGGTTGGGGCTCTGCACATTCAGCTCAATGCATGTTGGGTCTAGGAAGCAAGGTCACTGTCACTCTGAGGGGCTTTTCTGACCTTGCTGGTCTTCTGTGAGCATCGGGACAGGATGCTGTGCTGGTTTTCTGCACAGCACCAGCAGGACATTCTTCTTTCATCCTCAGTCCTGACCTGCTGCTCTCATCTCAGATTTAAATCTAGGTTGGAAATTTGGTGTAGCGAAGATGCTTCAGTCTTGTCATATTTCTCTCATCAAATTGGCTGCTTGTTCCCACAAAATGGAAAACTGCTGGCCATCTGTTGCATGGCAACGGCTGGGGAGTTTTGCCAGGACACCAAGAATGCAAAAGCATGCAGGGAACCACTGGTTTACCTACTTCTATGTCTCCTAGTTATGCAGGGTGGGATCTGCATCCTGCCAGTGAAGTAGCACAAACACCTTGGGAACCAAGTGCAAGCCAAAGGTTGTAGTAGAAAGAAGATGGGCAGTCTCTTGGGAAGAGCATCCTCAAAGGCAGCCCTGTTGTAGAGAAGGTCTTTCACTGAGGCTTGTTAAAGAATGCTCCCATTAGCCCAAAAGAAATGTGTAATGCTCAGCAAAGCTGCCTGTCCTGTTTCTGCTGGAAACAAAGGTTTCTCAATACTTTTGCAGAGCAGCTGTTAGTGTACTCATTTCTCTGTATGTGGAAGGTATGACCAGCCCATACTTTTTTGGCACTGCTTTCAGCAAGGGATGGGCCTGGCCAGATACGGCTGCAATATGTCATGTACCTCAGGAGATGCTTGGGCATCACACCTGTGGAAAAGCAAATTGAGGTACAATTGGCTTAGCCTACTTCTACAACCACTATTAATCCATCCCTTTGGAACTAGAAGATGCTCCTGATCATAAGGTTTAGTGAGTGAATTCTTCTTTCCAACCTAGGTTTGTATGTTGTGATGCGCTGAAAATAGTTTTAGCAGTAGTTTTGTCACCGGCGACTAGAGTATGAACTGAAAAAGGCACTGAAAAAACCCCACTTCTGGCTGATCCTGTGATAGTGTCTATTTTAGTGCACAATTGACTATATAGATGTCTGTGCTGGGACTGAATGTACTGCCTAGCCTGGGTGGTTGTTAAAACTGGAATGAAACAACAACGAGAACAGCAGTTCTTTATCTAAAGTTGAGTTGGGCTCTTCAGTATCTGTCACTTACAAAAATGTGGCCTTGAAAATAGTGCCTGCTGTCTTATTACTAACTTGGGATGATTTCATATGTTGGTGGAAGTGAAGGGCAGCAAACACTTTATTCCTTCTCTCTTCCTCGTCTCAGCCTTTACTGAAGAGAAGAAATGGCAGCATAATAGAGAAGCACAGGTGTTGAGAACATGAACCTGACACAACCAGAAATTTTAGAATTCCTCAGAGCATTCCTTGAAAAAATGCCAAGATAAATAACAAGGGAAAACAGACGAGCTAAATGTAAATGTTTTGACCAGTGTGTGTTATTTTACTGACATATTCACAAGGGTGTTTAGAGATGGGAGTTTAGTGATGGCTAAAGAAGTGTTTGAAAAAGAAAATGAAACCAGCATGAAATTTTGTAATGTGCCTGCAGAAATCCAGGGGTGATGCCAAGGTGCAAAGTGTTACCTTTTTTTTT
Organism: Leptocoma aspasia; assembly: GCA_013399835.1. NCBI lineage: Eukaryota > Metazoa > Chordata > Aves > Passeriformes > Nectariniidae > Leptocoma > Leptocoma aspasia. The sequence goes on from VXAX01007979.1 coordinate 548,319, forward strand.
CCTTTGGTTTCAGCAAGTCCAAGGTCAGGCCCTGAATGCACATTCTCCTGCTGTCATCTGGGCTTGCAGGGGGCTCTTGTGATGAACATAAGTAGTAAATGTCTTCTCCTTCCTCGCTTCATATTGGGGAAAAAATGTTTGGCACAGACAGAATTTAATCAAAGTGCTAATTTGTTTCCGGTCTCCCCTGCTTCTTCTGTAAACATGGTGGTTTTTTCAAGGCTACATTGCTGTTGAAAACAAATCCTGAAACTGTTTTTTAATAAAATCTCTGTCATCTGTGGAAATAATCTGTTATGCATTGCAGGGGTATAATTACCACAGTCACTTGTCAGAATTGCATAATTTAAATCCTTTATCCCTTTCTTCTATGGAAGAAAAGGATCTAATTATTGCAGGGATTCCCATTATTTAGGAAGAGCAAAATTATTAAAAGAAATTCAGTTCTTTGGTGACAAGTGACTTGTCTTATCCCAAGGAGCATTGCAAGGCTTGTCTGTGTGAACCCCAGGGAGATGTGGGTGTGGAGCGTTTGTTTCAGCTTTTGTGTTAGCTAAGTGCAGGCATCTGAATGTATATACTTAATTTGCAGAAAAAAGTCTGTGTGCACATCATCTTCTAAAGCAGAGTCTCTGCTAGTACTCTGAGATGAGAGTGAACCATGTCCTCCTGGATCATTGGCAGCCAGTGCTGCTGATGATGCATGTTTAGGCTAACAGATGGAAGATTTATTTGTAAAATATGTCCCGTCTTCCCTTCAGACATATTCATGGATATATTATTTTATTGCCACTGCCAAGAAATTCTGATCTGTTTTAAGGACCTGGAAGTCTGTGATGAGCATCTTGTGTGTCCTGCCTGCCTGATCACTGGCTTCTTTGTCTCTGCAAGGATCCAAAACATCTTTATTTTGCCTAACAACTACATTTCCTGGCAAGCTGTCTTGTATTTATTCCAATTACTATCTCTGTCTTTTATGCATCTTACTCTTGGTAAGGTACTTTACATAACAGAGCAAATGTGTCAAGACTTGTTTACTCAGTCCTTTGCTTCTACAGACTACCATCAAAGAATTATCCTGGCACGATGGACCTATCCTGTCTGTGCAAGTCACTTTCTGAAATACCTGGTAAAACATATTACTTGGGTGGTACTGCCTTTAGTTCTGTTAAAAAAACCCACCAGCCTGGTATTTCAATTATTATTTTATCTGCTATGCAGCATGATACTCTTTTAAACCATACTCTGGTAGGTTGGTACTGAAGAATGGCATTGTCAAGAAGTTACCTTTTAGCTATCTTTTTCTGTCCTCTTTAGACATGAGATATTTTTTCCGAAGTGATCACTGTCCTGTAGTGTGGAATACTTGAAGTGTCTTTATTGAGTCTTGCTGAGCTGGAGCTCACTGTTCTGTTAGTCTGGTCCTCAGTGAGCCTTCAGTGCCAAGGTCAACCTTAGCTAAGGGTAGATGCTTAGTAGTCATGGTTTTCCCAGAACTTACTGCTAATTACTCTGATTTCCATGTTCCCTTCCCAATTGTAATCTTAACAATCTCCAGAGTGAAAAAGGGTAAGTATGAAACAGACCACTCATGACAGGAGGTGGGATGTGTACAAGAAAAGGCTAAAGAAGTGAAAATGTGCCAAGACACAGCTTTTTATCACTGGTTTTATATAAAATCATAGAATAGTTTGCATTGGAAGGAACCTTAAAGATCATCTAGTCCCACACCCCATCAAGACTTTTATTTTTTGTTGTGGGTTGTATCCTGTAGTTATTTCTGACACTTATGAATCTGACATTCCTCAGATGTTAGGCAGTACCCAAACACTGTCCATTAAGTTGGTTGATAAATAATCAAATTCAGAAAGCAGATGTGCACAAATGCTGTTTGCTGTTAAATTGGATAGAAAATCTTTGTGTATTGTTCTAATACCTGAAAAGCCCAAGCTTGGGATGGGAAAATTGTAAGCTGTACAACATACACTATTCCTTTTTAAGTTATTACATCCATAACAGCAAGGCTGATCTAGAAGTAAACCTAGTTTAACCCTCCCCTTTTGGGAAGGTAAGATTTGAACTTAAACACTTCTTCAGGAGTTGCATAGCAATGTAATTTGCTTGCTATCACATGGTGTATGAGCCTGGATTTTTCCTTCAGCTTCGATTATGAGTGTCTCAAAACTGGGACAATCCTCATCAAGCATGCTGTGAGAAATGCAATTTCTTCCACTCCAGGCATTTGTTTTTTCAGTAATTGCCATTGTTGATCTGCCTTCAAAAAAAGCATCAGTGAACAAGAAGGTGTTCTACCTTTATATGTAGTGGGGGTGACAGAAAAGTGAGATGCATGATTCACTTTCCTTGACTACCCAGAAATCAAGTGTAGGATGTTCAGTTCACTCCTGCCTATAGTCAGGGGGAGAAGGACAGGAATGGGTTCCTACAGTGGATGTGTCACTTGATTGCAGACAGACATGTTTCCTCTAGGCAACGATTCCCATCTTTCCCTCCTCTTTCCCTGTACTGATCCTGGCTGGAATGCTCTTTATTGTCTTAATTGCAGCTCACATGGTGCTTTGCTTGGGTTTGTGACCACAGAGTGGTGATAACACACTGATGTTTTAGCTTTAGATGAGCAGTGTCTGCACAGCATCAAGGCCTTGGTTTCTCACTCTTCAAGTCCACCCCCACCAGGCTGGGGGGGCACAACCAGGCAGATGTCCCAAAGTAAGCAAAAGGATATTCCATGCCATATAATGTCATGCTCAGCAACAAAATGGACAGGAGGGTGTTTAGGGAGATGAGCCATCTTTTTTTTTTTTTTTTTTTGGTCATGGCTGGCATCAGTCCACTCGCAGGAGGTGGTCAGTGATTGGTTTGGTTTGGTTCGGTTCAGTTTGTTTTCCTTCTTTCTTTTTTCATTTCTCCTTTGCTTATTAAACAATTTTTATCTTGCTTTTGCTCTTCCTTTCCTCTTCCCCTGCTCCACTGTGGGTTGGAAAGGGATGCAAGTGAGCAGTTTTATGGTGCTCGGTTGCCTGCCAGGTTAACCCACAACACAACATTTCTGCATTGCCACTTCCAGTCAAACTGTGTGAGCTTCTGAAGCCTTGGTTGGAATAGTGATTGTTAACACATTTATATATAGCAGGTCTGAAGCCATTAAAGCAAAGCAGCTCTTATAGGATGGATCTTAACAGTGAATGCAGTAATCAGCTCTCTTTGGTGAAAGTCAGAGAGCTTCTGAAGATACACAGGCAGGATCTGGGAACATATGCAGGGGTCTGGGTCTTCTCCACAGCTGTAAACAATGACTTGCAAAGCCCTGGTTGTCTCCTAGTGCTGCTTGGGCAGTCTAGCCATGCCAATATGTAGGCCAGACTCATGCATCAGCAAGAAAGGATGGTCTCAAGTACCAGCTGCTTTTGGCTCATGGTTTTTCAAGTGCTATCTGGCTTTGGTTCCTGGCTTAGCCATGGACTGCTTGGGTAAGACCTTTCAGATCTCTGCCATGGCTCCACACGATCTGCTTCAGTACTGTGTCAGGGGGAGGGTGTTGCAGAAAAGCTTATTATCAGGCTCAAATAATGATACACACAAGTAGCTTTCTCCCACGTTTTGAAGCTGACTTGCCCAAATTGAAGCCGAATGAAGGATGATAGAGAGCTTTTTGTCTCTTTTCCCCTGTACAATGATAAATGTTCCTCCTATGGTTTCGTTTTTAAATTAAAGCAATTTAAATCCATTGTGCTTTCTCTGCACCTTTATTGAATTTTCAGCCTCTTGGCATTTTCCTTTCACTCTTCAAAATTTGTTATGATTTTTACTGTCTGATTAATTTAGGGCTCTACTTTTCACTTGCTTGTTGTCTGATTCCCTAGCTTCCTTCACTCTCCTACTGTTTAATACTTAGTACACATTGAATTTCCCAGCTTTAGCAATCTTTTCTCTATCTTCCTTGGCTGTTGTCCAGTATTTTGCTTATGAGTAGTTTTCATTACCTAAATTCTTGCTGTTGTTATCCATCAACATTGGAAAGCTTTGAGTCAGCTTCTCAGCAAAGAAGCAGATTGTGCCACCAGTCCTGCAATTTTCAGTAGTTAGTTGTGCTGTGAGTAGTTCAGCCACCACATTTGTTTCTCTTCTGATACCAATTGTAAGTTTTTGATCATTGGAGAGAGGTGTTTTTAACCGTGAGGTTGTGCTGGTATCTCCAGACTTATGTTTTCCTGACATACCTTGCTTTTGTGCCCTTGTTGCTTCTGTGAAGATGGTATATCTTATTCTATATATAATGAAGAATTATATCTTATTCCTGTAACTGACTTTTTGGTTGGTTTTTTTTCCCTCCTGGAAAGTCCCAAAAATTTTTGAAACCGAACAATATAGCACAGTGGCAGGATACTCCATCAACAATTCACTAGAACATACTATCTCATTGCTCATGATGAAGGATTTAATCATAGTGACAAAGGTAAGAGCTGGGAACAAGTTTTTTAGTGCATTTTTATATTTTCCCTTTGGGACTGATAGCTGGGGTGTCTTCCCTGGATGGACAGTGTGAATAGATTTTTATGCTTTGTGTTTCTCAAATCTCCTTTTGAGCATCTTGCTGTAACATCCCCCCCTCCCATTTAACCTCTATGTGCTTCAGGACAGGGCTGCCTCCATTATATGGACTAGCAATCTGCTTTCTACTATGAAACATCAAGATCTGGAACTACTGCCAAGGGCTATGTTAAAGAAAAAAAAAAAGAAAATGAAGAACCAAAGTTCTTCAACTTCATTTGGAGTTCCTTAGCTCCTTTGTATGTCAAGGGTTTTCTTCTGTATGTTATGGTCATAGAAATATAGAACGGTTTGGGTTGGAAATGACCTTTAAATGCCATCTAGTCCAACCCCTCTGCAGTGAGCAGGGACATTTTCAACTAGATCAAATTGCTCAGACCCCATCCAACCTGGCCTTGAAATTTTCCTCTAAATTATAAAAAACCTCTAAATTAGATATAAGGACTGTTGTATCCTACAACCTCAAAAGACCTCTGTCACTTTTCATTATCATAATGGACTTATCAAATATATTCAAGAACTTGCTTACTAGGAACTTAAGTTAAAAGAAAGATACATGGATATTATAAGTTTCATTTTCATTCTCTCCCATGTAAACCAAAAATTGTTCTTGAAGACACAGAAAAGCAGCAAGAAGTTAATAATCAGCTCTTGCTGGAGAGAAGCGCTGCAGCATTAATTGTGTCTCTCATGAGGAGGCTTCAGGCATATCACTCCACTCACACTGATCATAAAACCAGCACTCTGAATTGTTTCACATTTATATCCATATCAAGCTGATGCAAATTTGTGACTGTTATATTCTTTTTAAATACTAAAATCTTATTTTGTTTTGATCTGTACAGAAAAAGCCCGTTAGTTTCATTACGAGGTGTACAGTATGATTCCAAAAAGCTGCCTATTATTTATATCACTGAGCTCTTAGAACCTCACTCCATTCTCAAACACCATCCTTGCAAGAAAACTAGCATATCAGGCCTATTGTCACTGAAGGGCTTTATCATATTTGACAGTCTAAACATACCTGGTGCTCTCATTTTAGCTTAGCTTTCTAAACCCTTTGCCTAACTACAGCATGTTCTCATAGCAGGTTTGTTTTTCTCTTTCTGGGAATGGTTGTGCCATGTGTTTGCCCAGACTACACAGAGGGCTGAATGCTGCTTGAAGCTGGTGGCACTCTCCTCTGCCCTTTTTTCTGTCCCACTGAGTTCCATTTGAGAACAAGTTGTCAATGGGGATTTCAGGAACAGCGTGGACTTTGAAACACAGTGTGGCTTGGGTTTGGCCTGGCAGAGTCATTCGACTGTTTTTGACCTAAGTGAGCTGATAAGAGTTATTTTTTCTCTGCCTAAGAAAGATTTTGGACAGATACTAAAAACCCTTATTGAGTACAGACTTATAAATTCCATACTCACACAGCCTCTGACACAAGACTTTCACTGAAGCAAGGCTGCATGCTACCTATCAAAGTTTTCAGTGCTGTAGAGAAAAACTTTTCCGTACTATAAAATAATCTTTGAATTGTTGGAAGCTACAACTGCCAGACCCTGAGGGAAGGAAGGCCAGCAGGTTAGCAAGTTCAGCCTTTTCAATTTACTAGCAAGCTCTTTATGATGGGGGCAGCTTCATTTAAAGGTGAAGGAATGAATATAGCTCACTTAGTTGCTGGTGAAAAGTTCTGAGCTCCTGTCCTTGTGCTGGCCAGAAGGATTCCTGTATTGATCATCCTTGTTCTCCATGCTCTCCAGCCACAGAGATTATCTGGTCTCTGGAGTACTTTAAGTCTGATTGTGCAGAAGATTGTGGAGAGACTGTGGCCTTTTCTCTGACACAGGAGGCAGCTTAAACAACTCTGTTGAACTCAAGAGTTGGATTTGAAGCTGGCCTAAAGTCTTGAGACCTCCGGATGAAAGGTATTTTGCTATACAAATAGCATGTACTTGAATATGAATAGCTATTTTCAAGCTCTATCCTAGTCCAAGCAGAAAGATTATTTCTTTGAAGAAATATGACTTACAAAGATTAGAGGCTAAAAAACCTGATTGTAGCACAAGAATATCTTGCTTTATCAAGGGAGACTTTTCAAAGCTGAAGATGGCTAAAAGCCAGTTCCATCAAACTTCAGGGAGCTGTGGTTTTATACAAACTGTGGGTGCAAAATGAATTTTTAAAACAGCAAGCCCTTTAAAAAGCTAAATTTTCACTGGAGGTTAAATGAGAGATGTTTTAAAGTGATGTTTAACATTTAAAGTGCCTAACAGAAATGGAAACTGTTGAAATTTTAGGAGTCTCTGCTGACCACCTTGAAGAAGGGAGGCAATTCCTTCCCACCAAGAATCTTTTCTTTGTCTATAGGTGGTGGGTCACTCTTGATTGTGTATTTCTTCCATACACTCACCAGTGCTGGTGCTACGTGACAGCTGTGCATGCAATATAACCAGGGCTCGTTCCTATAATATAATAAGGCCTATTTAAGGGGCTCCCCAAACCCATGATGTTTTAAGAAAGAACATCCTTCTTAAATGAATGTTGTCATTACAATGACTGTTCAGTATCTAAGCTTGTTATGTTGGACTGCAGCTGTATTTGTAAAAGTGGGTGTGTTGGTCTATGAATTTTGAAGAAACCAAACTGCTGCTGTGCCATAGCACAGAGCAAACACTTCCTTACAGTCATATTGTCAGCATTTTCAGAGGAGTGCTCCTTTCACCTCTCTCATGACCCTCAAAGTGTTTTCCTTAACCAGAAGAGTCTGGCAAGCATAGTTCATAGCTGTGCTGCATACTGAAAACCACAGACTGAAGAAGAATATTGTCTACTGCCTACTTCCCATCCTTGATTTATCCTTTACTGATCTATTCTGTACGGAGTAAACTACTTCTCCTTTTTTGTAGCTACCAAACTTAGAGCTGTATGTCTCTAATATCAACCTCTGCTTTACAGGTTTCAATCATATATTCTTTCAAACCATTTACAGATTAACATAAATCAAATTAAAATCTCATTCAAATTGCACTTGGCTTTGAGGATGTAGCTTCTCCTTCAGACCAGAAGGAGGACTGTGTGCATGTTAGTCTGCCTGTCTGATTATATTAGTTTCTCCTGGTTTTTCTAATAAAAGAAATTGGCTCCCAGTAAACAATGCCTCACAGAAGGCAGTGTAATAATTTTTATGGTGAGTTAGTTGCCTGGTAGTTCAATGACATGATTTCTCAAGAGGTGCAGACCTGGTTGATCAAGATCCTCTCTACAGCAGTGAATACATGACTATAAATTTTCTGTGAGCAAACACACTTCTGGCAGAAGGTGATCCCACTGTCAGTATCCTCCTCTACTATGGACAGCAGGAAGGAAAATACTACAAATTCTGGGCTAGATTGGAGCTTCACAACCTGCCCTAAGGGTTCAGCATAAGATGAGAGCCTTTGTAAAGGACCAGAGAATTAATATCTGAATGTCTTCCCTCTCATATTTATGGGAATGTGGAATTATATTCGTTCCTGCCTTTGTAGTCTCCAGCTGTCTGATCACATCCCGTTTATCCCTGCAGGGGAGAATGCCCCACTCACAGGCCCGTCTGAGCTATGACTTGAGCTGCAGGAAGGAGAACATGGACTGAGCAGGGCAGTACGTGCAGTAAAGCCTACCACAACCTAAACATCTGAGTCAAAACCTGCAAGGCACACCAATGTCAATATGCTTGGCAGGTGATCCCTGCCTAGACAAGGGCATGAACCTGTGAAAATAGAACAGAGGAGCTGCAGAGAGAGCTGCCCTTGCTAGGAAGCCTGGGGATACTTGCAGTGAAGCACTTCCTTTCCTCTAGTCTCAGATCAGCCGGTTCCTTACAGACAACTTCAGGACAATTGAGTTTCAGTGCAAGGGTCTATGAGGACTTGTGAGCCTGATGTCCCAAGGCAGAATGGAACTTAGGCTTCCTCCTTCCCTTCCAATAGTCTATGGAAAGACACAACCGCCTTGGCTTCCACTGCAGAAGTGCTCCTCTGCACAGAACAGCAAAATCTGGGCAGTAAAAGCAAATTAAGTTTATCCATTTCTCAGACTCCAAAATAAAGCAAACATAACCTGGAGGAGCTTTGGGCAGTAAGGCACACTGGTGATATCCACCAGCTGACATGGCTTACCAGTTACAGTGGGTGAACATGGATTTCTGGTAAGGCTTGGAACTGTGTCATGTAGCTTATAAAATCTCAGTGACATGGAGCACATTTCTGTTTTATTGCTTAGTAATGCTGGGCTTGGCAGGCACGGCAGGTTATTTTGCTAAATTATGACAGAACTGTCATCTGCAGGATAAACTAGGATGTAATGCCTGTGACTCATGAGTAGTTTTGTTGGAATAAAGCTGTTTCATATGCAACACAATATTTAGAAAATAATACCTAGAATTTATCGGAATTAAGTCTGTCTGTCCCTCTTTCCTTGCATGGCGTACAAGATTAAACAGAAAACTTGGAGGATTTTTTTCCCCTCTACTCCTCACAGAAATAGGAGCTATTCCAGGAACAAGACTCTTCATGAAGTAGGGTGTAATACGATATCTCAAAAGAATTTATTCTGTGATCAAAACACCAAGGAAAAAGAATGCTGTGCTAAGGCATTACCAAAAGGACCAGATGAGAGGATCTGTAAAGGGACAGCCTTCAGATAGGTTGCTACAGGTGGACAAGTTTGGCACAGGACAAATCAAATAAATTAAAGTGGAGACTGCAAGCGATGTGGGTGACTTATTCTTTCTTTTCAGAACTTAAACTTTTCTAGGAGGTTGGGGAAGTGTTGAGGAAGTTGGGACAATTATCCAAGAATCTGATTACTGATATTTGGTGGCTGTCAGAGAAACTGTTTTAACCCCTGAGAGCAGAGAGGTGAGCTTATTCAAAGTCTAACTATCACTTAGTACTTTTAAGGGAACTAGGGTATATCTAACAATTATAAATCAGTTTTTAAATTAGATTACAACTTCAGCTCATAAAAATAATTGCAAGTTACATGTAATATCTGCACCATGTTCGGATAACAGAATTAATTGCATTAAAATGCAAGTAAGAACATATCAGATCAGGTGCTGATTCAGATTTTAAAAAGCTATCAGTGGAAATGTAGCATAGTCATGCACTTACCTGGCTTTTTTTATTATATTGTTAAAAGGCATTTTAGAACATAGAGTCTGGAGAGAGAGGAACACAGACTGCAGGTCACACACAAAGGAAAAAAGGAGCATATGCTAGAAATTTGTGATTCTGGAGAAGTTTCTAAGGACAAAACTAGCAGTGAAGGACTTAACTGCTGTTCTGAAGTGGTTAAGTTGGTTCTACATCCTACTGAAAAGAGGAATATGGAGGATCATTAGGGAGTTGATATTCACTTTTTGTGTGGCTGGTGCTGGAATAATGCCTAAGTTCTGATCTATCTTCATTGAAAAATGAAAATGGATTAGTAAAAGGAAAAAAGGGATGCAGTGTTCAAGGCTATGAACCTTATTCAAAGAATGCTAATTATAGTTACCCAGTCACCATTAGAATATACCAAGAAACAACTCACAGAAATGGTGTGAAGAGCTTTCAACTCCAACAGGAAAGGAGTCAGAATTTTCAGTAGCTGAGCATAAGAGCAGTGGGAGATGCTTTGATGGAGGAAGGTGGATTCTCAATGGCTACTATGGGCACCTCAGAAGCTATTCCACTGGCACAACACGCCATGTTCCCATAGTTTTTGTGCAGCCTCCACTTAATTCCATCTTAAAAGTATCCTTTGTGAAAGTGATATCACTACAATATATGAACACAGTGTGTGAGTAATCCACTTTTTATTAATTATTTATATCTGTAGAATTGCATCTAACCTGAAGGGGTGGCTTCTGTTAAAACTTCACTCTGCATTCATGAATGCTTTAGCCTTAGCTTATAATTTAGTTTCATCTTGAAAGGCATATAAAATATGCTTTTTCTGTAAAATATTATTTCTTTTAAAACATGACAAACAGAGGAATTCAACAGAGTTTGAAGGAAAATCAGAATCAATTTTTGGCAACTTTGAACCCTGAATTTGTAAGTAGAATCGTTTATCAACAACACTTGAAAGTCAGCTTGGGCAGCTGGTTTGTAGATCTGCAACCTTGAGAAGTTTTTTTGAGAGAGAAGTACAGAAAAATGACAAAAATTCAGAAGCTTGTTTCTTTATATCATTTTTATTAACACACAAATGCAACCATACAGCTTTATTCTTATAACATAGTCATAAATGTCATAAGTGAAGCAGGAAAGCACCTCTTTCTGTTTAAACCAACACAAATCTGGAAGGAAGTCAAAGCTTCGCACTCTGTAATAATGTTCCTTTCAAGACTGTTTTTCTGTTGTTGTTTTGTTGGCTTTTGTTTCTTTGTTGTCAGTTCTAAATCAGCTGCAGTGAGAAGTGTTGTTTACTTTCCTTTGCTTTCTAGGTGTCTGCTAAACCCCGGGAAGCTGCTAACTACACACAAATCTAAAGATTTGGGAAGTGAGAAGGCATGGTAGAATGAATTTCTGCAGAATTTGTGCCCTAATTGTAAGTGCAGTTTCTGGCTGTGTGTCACTAAACCTGGGGCTGATGCCAGAGCTGCTGAGCCATAAGAGGGCAGCTGCTGCAGATGAAGCTCCATCCTCATTCTGGTCAGCCACAATGTGAATTCCTGTGCCACCTCTCCTCTTCCCTCAGCTGAATTCCTTTGCATTTTAAAAATTCCCACTGCTGTCCCTATTAAGAGGAAGAGACAGCAATGATAAGCATAAAGAGTCAGAAAACTAAATGACAGGAGGAATGGAAAAAACACCCTTATCTACACTTGCAGTTGTGCACCTGCAGTTCCACATCTCATCAGGCAAGAATACTGTGTTTCTTCTGCTGCAATCTCAGCTGCATTGCTATTACTGAACAGTCATTAATTCTGCATTTTCACTAATAAGAACTGCTAGAAACAAAATTTAGACTCTTGGGAAAATGCTACCATTCTGGTTCATTAGTCTGTGGTTTGTTTTTGTTCGGCTTCTTTGGCATTTGGTATGAAAGCTCTAAAGTATTTTTTTACAGGACATAGCAGAGATGTTTCGGAAGTGGAGTATTGGCTACATGATGCTTCTTCCTTTTAGAGAGAATTTGAATGCTAATTTTTTTTAAGGCTCAGAAAAATGAGCAAAAGCCTGAATCATTCTGCCTTTTCAACAGCAGTGCAAATAGCAGGAGGTGGGAAGTTTCTGGCTTGCCATTGTACTTATTCACATTTCTGATTACAATCATGAGCATGCATAAGCCTTGGTTCTGTATTTTTGAGATGAAGATGACAGTATTGGTAGCTTTTGTGACCACTGCTGGAGAGGGACAGTACTGTCCAAGACCCAGGTCCTGCCTATAAAGGAGCAGATGAAGACAGTGCTAACAAGTGTCGGAGCATTGGCAAAGATCCGCTATAAGATTGGAGGGTGGGTATTGCAGGGGACTGGTTGCTTTGTCGGATTGGTGAGGTCTCAGACTTGTTTCCTAGCACTGGGTTGAAAAATGAAGCCATGTCATTCCTTACAACACTTGGATGCCATGAAGATGATTATAAAAGCCATGAAGATGATGAAGAGCCTGGACACGTGAGCATTGACTTAGGGATCTGTGATCCCTTAGCTTAGAGAAGGCTCAGGGTGTCCTTACTGATGTGGATGAAGACTGATGGTGGGAGTAAAGCAATGGAGTGGGATTGTTCTTAGTGGTGTCCAGTGACAGGACAAAAAAAAATGGACATGAATTGGAATAATAGACACTTCCATTAAACATGAGAAGATTTTTTTTTTCCCAGTCAGGCTGATCAGGGTTTCTCAGACAGATTGTGGAGTCTCTACGTTGGAGCTACTGAAGACCTAACTCCTGTCCTGAGCAAAACACCCTAGATGACTCAGCAGGCCTAGATGATCTCCAGATGTCCTACCAACCCCCAGCGAGTCTGTCAGATCAAGCTACAGATATCATATATTCCAAAAGGTCTCTTTGTTTTAAGAAGCAACAATTCACAGGTCTGGAAATTCAGATGATTGGTTTACCTCATCAGTGTATATAAGCATCTAAAGGGGGATGTCAAGAGGATGGGGCCAGGCTCTTCAACAGGCAGAACCTGATGCACACGAAGTTCCACTTGAACATGAGGAAGAACTTCCTTACTGTGCTGGTGACCACACACTGGAACAGAATACCCAGAGAGGTGGTGGAGTCTCCCTCGCTGGAGATATTCAAGAACCATCTGGATGCAATCCTGTGCAACATGCTCTGGGATGACCTAGCTTTACACAGAGAGGCTGGACCACAGGATTCACCGCGGTCCCTTCCAACCTGATCCATCCTGTGGTATGGTTCGAGAGACCTGAACCAAATCCCTGTAGATTTAGGGCACTGCCCTTCACCTCCTGTCGTCTGAGACAGCACCTCTAACAATCTCCACTGCTCCCCACCAGGTCCCGCTCACAAAGACTCCCCGTGTGCAAGCGCGCCGGCCCCTCAGCCCCCAGGTGGGGACGGGCCATCCGTCTCCCTCCAAAATCGATGTTTCCCCTTGGGATGTGTGAGCTCCGGCCCGGCAAGCGACACGCAGGTGTTGCTCCCAGTTTATGCTCCGCCTGGAGCTCGCCGCTCCCCGCCTCTCGACGCCCGCAGCCGCAGCGGGTCCGCAGCGGGTCCGCCGCCGGCCCCGCGCCCTGCCCGCACCCGCGGCCACCCGGGGGCCGCTCCCGCCCGCGCTGCCCATTGGAGCGGGAGCGTCACGCGGCCGATCCATGCCGCCCGCGCCGGCCGGGGCAGCGCGCCCGCTGCTGATTCATTGGCTCTGCCGGGGA